>VWZT01009513.1:1477127-1515860 GCA_013397055.1 Pachycephala philippinensis
GGCCGGGCCGGGCCGAGCCGAGCGGGACACTTCGTTTTATTTTTGGACAGTAAGAACTGTATATATATTTAGGGTTTTTTCGCTTGTTTTTTGCTTTTTGTCTAGGGTCAAAGTCAGAGTGGTGGACATGGTCCTGGTGGTAGCAAGAAGGATGACAAGGTAACTGAAACCCAAATAAATACTTACAGAGTGAACTACACGCGTGCTGCTTCGGAGCCTGGCTGCAATAGGCTTTTTTAATAGACTTTTTAAAATTATTTTTGTGTTTGGAAGTGCATAAAATAACACTTCTGCTGGTTCTGTTGAATGTCTTTTCTGGATGCACACTGGAGAAAACAGTTGCTGTTGATAAATAGAAAAGGGAGCTTAAGAAAACCTGAAATTTCTTGACAGTGACATGGTTTGTTTTTTTTTTTTTAAATAAAAGCATAAATGTGTCACGGTTAGGAAAGACTAGTTGCCTTCAAGCTGTCACTTAAGAAACTGTTGTTGGCTTGAAAGTGACATCACACAATGATCTGCAATAGGTCTGTGCTTCACATTGTGGGACATCAGAGGCCTCTGTGGTTTCCTTTGGAGCTGGAAGTACAATGTACATGGCAAGCAGTGTCCAGGCTGGGAAACTGAATGTGTGTTATTTATTGATTGAAGTGCAACACAAAGGTGGAGATTCAATATTTTCCTCATTGTCTCATCTATTAGTTTTGTTTGTGATTTACTTCAGGCTCGAGCCTTCCATGTTCTGTATTCACTGAAAACTGGCAGAAGTGTAAATTTCAAAGAGGGATGTAAAATAAGCAAGAGAAGAAATTTTTGAACTTTCCTAAAAACTAAGAGTCATATTTCTTTTGGGCTTCTCACTACAGATCATAAGGAGAAAGTTTTGTTAATAAATCCTTCACCTTGAGCTGCCTTTTAGTGTGTGCACTTAATACCTGTGTGTATTGTTTCTTTGTTATTATCCTGATTTCTTTCTCTTCTTATGGAATTCTGTTTATGAATAAGGATAAGAAGAAGAAATATGAACCTCCAGTTCCTACCAGAGTGGGGAAGAAGAAGAAGAAGACCAAGGGACCAGATGCTGCCAGCAAACTCCCCCTGGGTAAGCATTGTGCCTTCTCTGCAGAGCTGCGGACTGTCTGCTTTTCGGGAAGTGCAGAGCTCTTCTTCTCTTCTTCCTCCTCGAGATCTGGCTCCATGGAGGTCACTGACACAAAGCCAAATGTAATTTTATTTCTAATTAACATAAAAAAGCCCCCCACAAAATAAGATTATTGTTTTGCAAGATGCAGCCCATGAATTGCCAGGTAAGAGAGAAATTAAACTGAGGAACAATGCAGGGGAAACATTAAATCTGTTTTTCACCTGGAATTACAGAGGGACAAGTAAGGTAGAAGTTACTGTCAGGAAATTAAAGCAGGATTTCTAGTAATGAATTGGTGATTAGTTGGTACCATGTGAAACTTGCTCTAAAATACTGTGATTTTGCTTTGGTTACAGTGACTCCTCACACACAGTGCAGACTCAAGTTGTTGAAATTGGAGAGAATTAAAGATTACCTCTTAATGGAGGAAGAATTTATCAGAAATCAAGAACAGATGAAACCTTTGGAAGAAAAACAAGAGGTAAGGTTTGAGTGAACTGTTACTTCTTGTGTTACAGTAAATGCTCTTAATTAATGTGAACTACTTCATACCAAAGCAATGGAAATAAAGTGCCACCAGTGTGCAGGTTGATACAAACATACCAGGTTTGTCACAATTTTCATTAATTGGCTAAATTGTTTTAGACCAAGCACTGATCACTACAGATGAAGCCACAGGAGTTTTTTGTTCATGCTCTGTCAAAGTGCAGCTCCCAGATATCCATTAACAGAGAAAGAAGATTCTAGTTATTCACATCCATATAAGTAGTGTCCATGGAGTAGGACTAAAATAATAGTGGATTTTATTACTGACCTCTGCTGTTATGCCTTTTGGGGCAGTGAAACAACAATGAGAAAGACTGGTTCTGCTGTGTTCTGTCTTGAGTTGTTGAGCCAGTGTTGTACAAGAATGTTTTGTCTGTGTTGTTCAGTTGTTTCTTGGATTCTTCTTGACAACAGGAAGAAAGATCCAAGGTGGATGATCTGAGAGGAACACCGATGTCTGTGGGTACCTTGGAGGAGATCATTGATGACAACCACGCCATTGTGTCCACATCAGTGGGATCAGAACACTATGTCAGTATTCTGTCTTTTGTGGACAAGGACCTGCTAGAGCCAGGCTGCTCTGTTTTGCTAAATCATAAGGTGAGTCATTTTTATAAAATGAGGTTTCTTGGAAGTTCTTGTACTGTTTTTAACTGGCCTTTTTTTTCTGAAGACCACAGGAGAGAGAATGCTATGTATTTCACACCTAAATGGGTGGGCATAGGGATTAGACTTCAGCTTGTATTAATAATGCTGCTTGCCTTCTTTGACGACTCTTAATTCTTGAATTAGGTTCATGCTGTGATAGGAGTCCTGATGGATGACACGGACCCTTTAGTGACTGTGATGAAAGTAGAGAAAGCTCCTCAAGAAACGTATGCTGACATTGGTGGCCTTGACAACCAAATTCAAGAAATCAAGGTATTCAGTTGTACTGATTTACAAAGTTAAGCCAGCAATGTAGCTGTTGTGCTAGGAGGTCAGAAGGGAAACAGCAGGACTGGCTACTGTTCCTGTAGTGGTGTGCTTTATCTTTCTACAGGGCATTTCTTCATTAGATTCCACTAGGCAGACTCATGGACCTCAGTCTTTCAAATGGCTCACCAGAAGCTGCACAAGAACCTTTCACAGTTGCTCAGGAACCTATAGAGCCCAGAGCTCATAAAATCTCTCTAATAGCTTATTATTTTGCAACATGTAAAGTTTCAATTGTTGCAAGATGAGAGTTAAACTGTAAAAACTGTAGAGGTTATTTTGAATGTCCGATGCTGTGCAATCTAAGGATTTAGTCTCTCTGGGAGATTGTTTGGGGTATTTTTGCATTTGTTTGTTGTTTGGTTGGGGTGGGTTGGGTTGGTTGTTTTTTTCCCTACCAGCAGAACTCTACCTGAACCTTGCTAAAACTCAACCCTTTTGTTCTGGGTAGGTGTCTAAAACCACAAATGCTCTTAAAATACTGATCTGTAGTACCTGTTAGCTCTTTATAGAAGGTGTCTTTTCATGAAGGGTTCCCTGGCCCCAAGGTCATCCATGAGTGTTTGGGGTTCAGGAACTCCAGGATTCTAAATTTGGGATGATGCATTGAGGATGGAGGAGGGGGAACATTCAGTGCTGCTCTACCACACATCAAGCAGAAATACTAGGAAGACCTGTGCAGATAGAGTAATTGTCTGCCTTAGAAATGGAGGCAACAGAGAGCCATGTGTTACGGTCTGGCTTGAAATCAGTTACGTTCTTTTTGCCTTCACTGCTTTCATTATTGCTGTTCTGAAGATCCCCACAGATCTTTGTTGGAGACCACTCGCTCTTATAAAAACATGTTTGTGTTTCTTATGCTGCAGGAGTCTGTGGAGCTTCCTCTCACCCACCCTGAATATTATGAAGAGATGGGTATAAAGCCACCCAAAGGAGTCATTCTGTATGGCCCACCTGGGACAGGTATTTTACAGTTCAGTAACACCTGTGCTGAGATAACACAAGTAAAATAATTTATACTTGGTTAGTATTTAAAGCATTGCCAAGTCTGTCACAAATTTCATACAACTGTTTTGTTAAGGCACTTTTTTCTTTGTCTTTTTCTTTCCCTTCTCTGCAAACTAATTACAGTATTTCTTTCCAACTAAAAATAGGCAAAACTTTACTCGCCAAAGCAGTGGCAAACCAAACTTCAGCAACCTTCCTGAGAGTGGTTGGTTCAGAGCTCATCCAGAAGTACCTGGGGGACGGCCCCAAGCTCGTGCGCGAGCTGTTCCGCGTGGCTGAGGAGCACGCCCCATCCATCGTCTTCATTGATGAAATCGATGCCATCGGTACAAAGAGGTGCAGTAGTGACCTCCACTTCACACACAGGGATTGCAAGGGACAACCAAAGCTTTACTAGAAACACTTCTTTTGCAGCTAAACTGAGACTCAGTTTCTTTGCTCTGCTACCATTTGCATATACTGTTCTGATGTAAGCATTTGTAACACTTCAGATAACTTCCATAGAAGCACAATATATCACAACCTTCTCATACTAGATAGACATGACCAGAGACAACCTCTGTTCTTTTGCTACATGGTAGCATCTCAAAGAGAGAGTGTCTGTGTAAAACCAGAGAGAGACACTGTGTATATGGGATCCTCTAGCTGGAAGTCCATACAGTAATTGGCTTTAGTAATCTAATGGTAAAGCAGAATATTTAACATAGAATATATCTATTTGTTGTTTCTCTCTCAAGTAAGTGGCTACATACTTCTGCTCTGAGAGTATTTTACAGAAAGTTACAGTGTGTGTCATGGAGAAACATTGCTTGTGCCACACTAAACTCTTACTCAGCCCATATCCAAACTGTATTACTTTGAAAATTCTTTAGGCTTGTTGGAACTGTCCAATGTAAATAGTCTTTAAAGTAGTCAGTGTTTTTTAAATAAATAAAAAGGCGCTCATACATGTTTACTATGTGGCCACTAGCCCCAAGTGCCAGTATAAGCCCAAAGTGCCACTAGCCCTAAGTACCAGCTGTCACCTTATGTATGGATGTATGTGCTTTTAAGAATGTAGGTTTTTTCCTTTTTTATGTTAATTTTGTTAGGTGGGGAAAAGACATTTCCAAATATATAACAAACATAGAAAAATAACAGATTTCTTTCACATGGTGGCTGTTACATTCCCCAACTACAAGAATAGTTCAGTGTCTCTTTGCTTCCCTAGATGTCACAACATGATTCTGAAAACCTGCATTTTGTTTATATGGCTAAACATTAAATTTTTATTTAAAATCTCTTATGGATGTTTACAAACAAAGTACCCTCCTCCCCCTTTTGTTTATACCTTTGTGGCAGTTACATAGTGCTTTTTCTGACTGTGCATTTTTTTTTTTCAAGGTATGACTCAAATTCAGGGGGTGAGAGAGAGATCCAGCGCACAATGTTGGAGCTGCTGAACCAGCTGGATGGGTTTGACTCTCGGGGGGATGTTAAAGTTATCATGGCTACAAACAGAATAGAAACACTGGACCCAGCTTTAATTAGACCAGGTAAGGGACTTCCCTGCTGTGTATGCTTAAGCCACTTTTCTTGTGAAAGGACTTGTCTTAACTTGACAAACAGGCTGGTAAAAAGACTGCAAGTTTGTCCTTACTCACCATCTCATGTATGCTGGTGCATCTGTTAAAATCAGAACCCATTCACAAGCTTCTAAATAGGAGAAAAATCTTTGGGAGGGAAGAAACGTGTTAATTCCTTTACATACACATAAACAATTTGAATGTTCTTCCTTTCTACTAAGATGGCACAGCCATTTTAAGTAATTGTTGAGGCAAGCTGTGTGCAGCAGCAGCACACCTGCAGCAGCTGGGGAAGACGGGGCAGCACCACCTGTGTTTTGGGGGTGAGAGCCTAAGCCTTACCAGAGACGGCCTGGATTCTGGTGCAAGGAAGCAGGCTGCTCCTTACTGACCTGGCACACTCCCCCCATTTGGGGGATGAGTGAGGGAGATGTATGCGTTACGTATTGAGCAGGCACAGGTAGTATTTTCAAATGGCCACTAAAAGTGTAAGTATTTCTTTAACACTTTCCTGTGCTGTGAGACATTGGGATTTTTTATATTTATATATGACTCGAGGAAGGTTTCTCATGTTTCCCAGGTGAGGGGTCTCTTACCTGCAATGACAGACTGTTTCAGCAGCGTGGTATCTTTCAGCTCCAGTAGCTTCCAGTTCATTGTAAATAGTCTGACCTCACTTCAACTCCAAGTCCTGATTTATTGTGGCAGGAAGAATCACAGAACTGTTTAGGTTGGAAAGAACCTTTCAGATCATTGAGTCCACCCATTAAGCTAACATGGCCAAGTCCACCACTAAGCCATGTCCCCAAGTGCCACTTCTACACCTCTTTTGAGCACTTCCAGGGATGGTGACTTCACCACTTCCCTGGGCAGCCTGTTCAAATACTTGACAACCCTTTCCATGAAGAAATTTTTCCTAATATCCAATCTAAACCTCCCTAAGTGAACTTAAGGCCATTTTCTCTTGACCTGTTTCCTGGGTGAAGAGACCAACCCCCACCTGGCTACAACCTCCGTTCAGGTAGTTGTAGAGGGTGATAAGGTCATCCCTGAGCCCCCTTTTCTCCAGACTAAACATCCCCAGATATTCCTTCAGATGTTCCTCATGTGATTTGTGCTCCAGACCCTTCACCATCTCCACTTCCCTTCTCTGGATATGGTCCAGCTTAGCAGTTACTGTCAGTCAAACCCTTCAGGTGCTCTTCCTGCTGTTTCCAACAGCTGCATGCAAAAAACCTAAGACTGAATTTTTCTTTTGCACAGGACGTATTGATAGGAAAATAGAGTTCCCTCTACCTGATGAAAAGACAAAGAAACGAATCTTTCAGATTCACACAAGCAGGATGACGTTGGCAGATGATGTGACTTTGGATGAGCTGATTATGGCAAAAGATGATCTCAGTGGTGCAGATATTAAGGTTAGTGCACATCACCATTGTTTATACTTCAATGCAAAAATCAAATCTCATTTTGCTGCATCCAGAACTGTTTGTTTGCCAATTTTCTGTGCTTACACCACCAAGGGACAGCGGGATAGCTTTAAAATACCTTTTATGAGTGCCAGATACTCTGCTTTACAAATGGGAAATCATCAAAATCATAATTGTGAGGTAGCTTGTGTTGGTAAGAGTATGTACCTGTGTTATCTGAATATGAAATCTTAAAGTAGCAAAATAGAAACTATAAGGAGAATATGGAATCTTGTGCAAGGTATCTTAAACATTACTAAAGATAGTGCAGGATAAGTAGCATTTTTAGGGACTATGTTGTAAGCAGATAAAAATGGAACTGTTTATTAGGAAGCTTCAGCCATACTCAGTCTGCTTTTTTAAAGCAGATAGAGTCCTTGCTACAGTTACCACACTCGTGAGCTCAAACCAACATGACACAACTTCACCTCCCTGCAGAGGGATCACGCAGCTGGGCATGTCTGTCCTTGCACTAGGGAAATTACTGTTGTTACAAAGCTGCCTTTCTGTCAGGGAAATGTAACTCTGACTACTTCTGTCCTTTTGGACACACTCATCTGGCTTTATCCAGCCTGCTTCAGTGCTACAGAACAGTATCAAACTTAACAAAATTACATTCTTAACACTCTTCACTTCTACAGTTCCCAGAGCAGTACCAAGATGCAGCTGCCTTTGAGGCTGTGGCTTGAAGGGGTTGGATGGAGCCTGTAACTATTCTTGCTTTCTGTGTTGCAGGCAATTTGTACAGAAGCTGGATTGATGGCTTTGAGGGAACGGAGAATGAAAGTAACAAATGAAGATTTCAAAAAGTCTAAAGAGAATGTTCTCTATAAAAAGCAAGAGGGAACCCCTGAGGGACTGTATCTTTAAGTCATCTGTCTCTTTGGGAACTATACAGAACTCTCTGTGTTGATGAGAGTCTTGTAAAACCACACAGCTAGTTTGCATTCATGAACAGGTTAAAAGCTGGTGGGTTGTGGGTTTTCAGCCAGTGTAACTCTTCACTTCCCAATAAACCATTTATTTGAATTGAACCGTTTTGGTGGCAAGGCCCTGCTATTTACATGGAACTGCTGCATTCCCTGACTTACTTTCAAGAACAAGTGCTGGTGACCCAAGGGTGAGTGTCTCAGGGACCCACACCACTTGAGGCAGGGAGCAATGGAGGTGCCCCAGCTCTCCTCAGGCACGGCAGTCTCTTACAACTACTCTAGCATTGCTCTTGTTCTTGATTACCTTCTTACATCTTTTTTCAGGGGCTAACTAGGACAAGTGTCACTTTTGAGTAACCTCAGTGTCATCAGTCATTTATACATGAAAATCAACGACCAGTGTGCAACCCTGAGTAACAATGAGTACACTTTAAAGGTACCCATCACTAGCACTTGCAGCTTATAAGAGAGCAGGATGGATGCTCATTACTAATCTTTCCTTAAACATCTAAACATGTTTGGGTAGGGTACTTGTAACATTAGAGTTTATAAATTTGTTTTTCCCAAGAGGATTACAGTTCATCACATAAACATCCAAGCTAGAGAATGCCTCTCAAAGGAACCAACACAGTAGAAACAGGTCAAGGGCCCCATGCTACCCAAGGCAGGACGTGTGTGCTCATAAAGCACCAGCCCCAGTGCTAGTGGTGCAGGGTCTGTTGTGCAGCAGATGTGCACAGAGAAATTCCATGTACACGTCCCATGCTTGGTGTTCTACCTTGAATTCTTCCCCTCTACACAAATCTGTGCAGCTCCATTCCCGTGCGGGATAGGTGTCTATTGGCTCAGCTGTAGCCATGCATATACTACTTACAAAGTATCCTGGGTAGTACACTTCGGTGAAGGGTTCGTGAAGTTCTAAGTAATTAATTTCCAATTGTACATGTGATCTTTAAGGTTTATATAAAAGTTCCACATGCAAACCAGTTATGCAACATGCAGTCTTTGTTCTGTGAACTTTCTGTGGGAGCAAACGCAGACCAGTAACAGACAGTGGAGAGTTACACCCAGAGCAATGCCTTTGCTTACTGCCAGTGCTCCAACAACAATGGTAGCAGCAGGGCCAAGGGATTTTATTTTTCTATGTAAAAATTATGTGGCTCATTGTTAAAAACGAACCCTACAGATGAATTGAGTCCTTTATTTAATCTGGATGACAGAAACCCTGAAATAGAATTGTTTTTCATCTGGAGCTGGAAAAACAAGTTTTATTACCCATTCTTGTAAACCTTAGGAGATCTGTCTCCTTGAAAAGGTCACAAAAAGCTAGGGATTTTTTAGCACTTTCTAATCATAGCAGTTGATCTCATCATTGCTTGAGGGGCTGAAGAGCTTTATGACATGTGTGGCAAGCAAGGCACTTTTTATTTGGGACATGGCTGTTACTGCTGGCTCGAAGCAACAGCCACAAAGAGGTGGGTTCAGCTCCCTGAAGAGCAGCTGCACTGCATTAAGTGAACCCAGGGACTCTGTTCTAGTACCCTGTCTGCCACCCAGGAACTGAGAAACATACACGTTTGGAAGTTCAGTTCTTAGCTTTTGCAGCAGAATTACTTCTGCCACTTGTGCCAAAGTTTCTGAACTTGAAGATCAAGACAAAAGTAATAAATACCAGGAGAAAGTGAACAGCAAGTATATTCCCCACAAGGACAGGAAAGCTACTGGGGTCTGAATTAAAAGTCAGGACTTGCTCCAGGAACCCTCTGACCATCCAAATGAAGGAAACAGCCCAATTGCTGCTTTGGGAGAAACTGTGCAAAGGAAAGGCCAGGATGCATGGAAGAACAGAAGAGAAAAGTAACGGATACAGAAGTAATTGCTGCCATCACTTGAAGTTTTCAAATGTGATTGAAGAGAGAGCTCCAATCTCATCTAGGCTCCCTGTCCTACAAAAGGTTGGACCACATGATCTTTCCCTCCCTGTCCCACAAAAGGTTGGACCAGATGATCTTCCCCTCCCTGTCCCACAAAAGGTTGGACCAGATGATCTTTCCCTCCCAATCTGGGCAGGAGCATGATCAAGCTTCTCCCCTCTCCATGGCCCTTTCAGGGCTTTAGAGGAAATGGCATTCTGCTGTGATGGGAAAGCATAAACAAACACAGGCAGAATTTGTCATATTACTGTTCAGGGTACAGAGTAACTTCTACCTCCAATTCACGAGCTCTGTCATCTTTGTAGGAAGTACAGATTTAAAAATAAACTATATATTTTTCACAAAGACTAATCAATTACTTTCACAGCAAAACCAGCATCACTTGCAACTACATCAGTATTATAAGGCTCTTCACAAGTGCTGTAATACCATTTAAAATTTTATCTATTCCCTGCAATATTTACAATAATTTTAGAAAGGAATAAATGAAATGCAGCCTGAACTAAAATGTATTCTATCTTGTATCATGGTGGCAAACCCGAGCCAGAAGTTGTACATCTTTGTCCAGACATAGTTTCATGTGTAATAGGATCCCACCTGCTGGACGATCCCAATTGCTTTAGTGCTGCTAGCGACAATTAGTTTTCTCATGAAAAGCCTCTGAAGCAGTTTTGGGTATTCAGTGGCTGCAGGTATGCTCATTTCAGATGAAAATCCAGTTTCTGAGCTAAACAGTCCTTTCCATATTTCAGCATATTCTGTCTTACAAAATAAATGTATAACATAACTGTTATTTTTAAATTGTTACCATATTTCATATTACTTCTCTAGGAGCTTGCTTGAAGTCTCTTGGAATATAAACTGCTTTTTACACAATCATAGAAGACTATGCCTTCTTTGATGAGAATCAAATACAGATCAAACCTCTCTTACAACCATTGCCTGGATTTGGGTCAAAGGCAAGTAATCAATTACAAAAATTTGTTTAGAAGTGAGCTGCTTAGAGATGCATTAGGGACACATTTTCATTTTTAATACACTCAGAGTTCTATTAAATTAATAAATGAAAAACAAGTTACTTTTGAATTTTCAAATATTCAGGTATATTTTTCATAAATATTTGTATTACAATGGTCATCTGTCAAAGCATACCAAAATAGGTGCCTGCTCAAACAAAAATCTACTTTTTACTCACAGTGTATGTACAGATGTAATGGCTGTTTGACCGGGTAGTTACATATACACAGGAATACCAAGATGAAGGAAATCACTGAAGTCTGCCAGCTGGAGGACAGTGGAGCATCCGTTTGGCAGATGTTTATTTCCTGTGCTGCTCACCGAGCCATAGTTGGCATGTATCGAACCTCTTCTGAACCCTAGGGAATGTAATTTCAAACAATAGAATAAGAAATGTGGGCAAGTTTCAACAGGAGGCTATTTAAAGAGGGTATCCTTCTGTGGGAGCCAGCAATACTACAGAGACATGAATCCATTACTGTAGGCAAAATGCAGTCCTTGATTCCAGAACACTTGCAGGTAGTAGAACTCCATTTTGATAGGATTTTCTATAAAAGATTTGACAACAAAAAAATACCAAGTACATAGTACCCAAGTCCCAACAGAGTTCCTGTATGAAAAGAGATGGATCTAATTGTTAGCTTTGGAAGTAGCTTCTGTACTTTTTCCACTCTGCTACAATCTTCTTTTAAATCTCTAGTAGTAGATCCAGCTCTTCCATAGGTACCCGCACTCTCAATTCTTTTTCAGTCATTAGATCAAGTGTCTCTTGCAGATCATCAGGGAAATATTCTACTGCATCCATATAGAGTACCTGGAAAGACAACAAGAACATTTTCTGTGCAACCTTTCTAGCAAGAAACACAGTATAAAGAAGTAGGTAAACAGCAACAACTCTGTAGCAAGAACATAAGAAATATCGTGTATTCTTTAAAGTAATACAAACAGGATTAGTACTTGTACAGTGACAGCCAAGTAGACGTTTAATCAAGTCTTTTCCAACTCTTACTAAATACCTTCATTCAAAAAGATAAAATGGAGGTCAAGAGGCACTGGGAGCATTTGCAGCATATACAGACATTACCTGAGGAGTTGCAGGTTCTCCTCAATAATTTTATATATTATTACATAAATACATTTTTATTTGGCTATGTATTTCTGATACTACCATGCTCATGATAAAAGTTTGAAAGGCTCAATCATTTCTAGATCACACAGGATTTATTACTGCTGTGCCTCAATGTAACACCCTTCTGTCCTGAAACACGAACAGCACTGACTATTGACCCTCTTTCCATTTAAGATGCATCTCTTATTTGCAGAAAATCCTAACATTACTTCCTCAGAAACCTCTCCTTTCATTTGCATATAAGTCCTTACAACAACTACTAAAGATTAACTTTTTTTTTCAAATACAGAACTTCAAAAATGAACGTATGATGACAAGTTTACCTGTTTTCTGTGCTTACCTTTGCCCAAGGACAATTTTGAAGGGCTTTATAAAACAATCCTTTACTTTTTTCTTTTTTTCCTAGTGAAGCCTGTGTGATAAAAAAAACATTCATACTTCAGTGCAGTAATAGCTGAAATATTGAAACAATTACTTCTGAGACAAAGAAATGATTGCTGAAAAGTTCAATGCTCTTTTGTTGAGAAATCCCTTTTACTGTATACTGTGGTAGCTATGCAATTGGTCAGGTTACACTCTGCAGAAGTCTTAAAGGAGTTTCAGGGCTTTACTTGTAAGACAAGTAAGAGAACAAGGACTCACAGAAAGAGCTTCTGCTGAGTATTTCAGTTTAAGTCAGTGCCTTTGCCTAGATCTGACAATGATACTCAGCAGTGCAAATCACTAACCGAAACTTCACCTGATATGCTACACACTTAACTGCAAAGAGCATCTTTTGTACAGTGGAGGTGATGATACATTATTTTTGTGCACTGAAGAGATCATGTACATACATGTTCTTACTCAGCAGAAGTTTGGTACAGCTGAACCTCCTTCCATACAAAAAATGGATATGAAAAATTGGCAACTATCTGGAAGGAGTTAAAACTTCTTCCTCAAAGCACCCATTTAACTATGTGATACAAGTACAGAGCACACAGCTATCATGAAGTTTAGGAAAAGAAAGGCAGCAGAGGTCAGAGTACTGAACAGTCTCCGTAGCTTCAGTCATCCCAGTTACAGGTAGAAGTAATTACAATTTCCTGTGAAGAAATATTTTGAATTGAGATACTTTAAAAAACACTTAACAAATGGGTTTTTACAGCAAATCCAAAAAATCCACTAATTTCAAAATACTGAAAATACACTAAATATTTTGTGATCTCTGGAGAAGAAATCTTTCATAGTGAGTTTGTGTTTTCTTTTATTCTGACTACATCAGTACTGCTGCTAAAAATCAAAAGGTTCCCTTGTCAATTCTTAAATTTAGAAACTCTTTTGCAGCTCTGCAGAGAGCTTTCAGTAGTGTCCTGCCTCTGCCTTTTTCACAGAATTGGTTGGAAGGGAGCTCTGGAGACATTCTGCTCCAAGCCCTCTGCTCAAAGCAGGGTCAGCAAAAGCAGGCTGCTCAGAAACACATCCAGTTGGGTTCTGACCATCTCCATGGTTGGAGACTACATAACCTCTGGACAATCTATTCCAGTGTTTCATCACCCTCCCAGTAAAAAAGCTTTTTCTCATGTCTGAATGGAATTTTATGTATTTCATCTTGTGGCTATTGCCTCTTGTCTTGTCACTAGGCAGCACTGAGAAGATTCTGGCTGTCTTCACATCCTTTTATGAGGTATTTCTATACTTTGACAGTATCTTCCAGGAGCCTTCGCTTCTCCAAGATGAATGACCACAAGTCTCCCAGCCTCTCCCTGTACAACACATGCTCCAACCCCTTACTCATTTTCATGGTTCTCACCTATTCAAAAGGAACCTGGACAGACCAAGAGCAGAATATGGTGCTTTGGCCACTCCTCTTGATTTTTATCAGCTGCAGACTTGCTGATGATACAGACTTTTATCATCCAGATCATTACTGAAGATGTTAAAAGGCAGTGGTCCCAGTATCAATCCCTGGGGCACAGCACCAGTGGCTGGCCTGCAGCAGAGTTCATGCTGCTGACTACAAGCCTTTGAGCCTGGCAGTTCAGCCAGATTCCAGCCCACATCGCTGTCCACTTACCTAACCCATGTTTCATCAGCAAAGAGAAAACAGAGATCTACAAAACTTAGGGTAATACTGAACAATCACAACTTCTTCTATGACTATATCTGAAAATTTTAATGTTTCCAGTTGATTTTGCTTCTCTAAACAATGTTATTCTAAGCTATTACTGTAACAGTATTTTCCTCCATCTTATTAGCATCTAGTAAATACTCCTTGTTGTTATTGTGAAAAAGGTTATCTTCCATGAATGAAGCACTAGTGATAAAATACATAATGGGTGATCTTTAGCATTTGTGCATACTGGGGTGTCATTATTAGTTTGTAAAGAATAACAGTAATTCAGTTGTACATTTCTACAAACAAAGTTGTATAAAATATTTACAAGCAGGTATTTGTGTGGAAATGGTTACAATTAACAGTCCCATGCAAGAGATTTTCTCAAACACAAAACAAAATATCTCCTTCCCCTGCCTCCTCTCCATTTCACAGCCTTTAAACTGCTGATCCCCCTCTGACAACTTATTACACCAGGGGATGTGAACAGAGGAGTAACATTGGGGAATGAAAGTCACTACTTTAGTGTTTTCATCTCCCATACTGTACTTGAAGTAAGAAAACCAAGAGGGCAAAGCTGACTATATGATTTTATTTATGTAGTTCCATGGGGAGCTATGGAAGAAACAAACATTATTGCTTTTTAGCATTAAACTACCAGTTAACATAACTTTTATATGCAGCTTTTAAGATTCAAAAGACTGTCAAAATTGAAGGCAAGTTATAGAAGCTATAGCTATGTTCTGCCTACTGTGCATTTATTTTGCATGTGGACTGCACCTCAAGTGTAGAGGGAGCTGGCAGATGTCGCTGAGAGGTCACTCTTGACAACCTTTGATTGATCACAGCAACTGGGAGAAGCCTCCAAAGACTGAAGAAAGTAAAACATCACTCCTGCTTTCAAGAAGAGCAAAAAGGAGTACGCAGTGATCTACAGGCTGGTCAGCCTCACCTTGTGCCCTGGGAAGGTGACAGAGCAGCTAACCCTGGAAACCATTTCCAGGCATGTGAATGAAAAGAAAATCAGCAGCAAACAGCGTGAATTCACTAAGGGTCATGACCGACCAACTCAATGAACTGCCATGATGAAATGACTGGCCTGGTGGATAAGGGGAGAGCAGGGGACATTGTCTGTCTGGACTTCAGTACGGCCTTTGATACTGTCTCCTATAAGAGCCTCCCAAATAAGCAGCTGACAAAAGAATTGGATGCACAGACAGTGAGAAAACTGTCTCAAAGTCTGGGCCCAGAGGGTGGTGATCCATGGAACAAGTCTAGTTGCAGGTCAGTGACGAGCAGTACCCCTGGGGACGCTATTGGGACCAATCTCATTTAACATCTTTGTTAACGATCTGGCCAATGGTGCAGAGTACACTCTCAGCAAGCCTGCAGATGACACAAAACTGAGAGGAGTGGCTGATAACACCCGAGGGTCATGTTGCCATCCAGAGGGATCACAACAGGATGAAGAAATCAGCTGACAGGAACCTCGAAGTTCAACAGGAAGTGCAAATTCCTGCACCAATATTTGCTGGGGTCTACTCCACTGGCAAGCAGCTTGACATCTATTGATGTGACATACGTTTTATCTGTGTAAGATGACAGACACAATGTCTGCATCTGTATTAAGACTACACTGTCAGAATCTATTACTCCTAATCCACGTGAATTATCTTTTCCTTAATGTTCCCAACAATAAGGAGCAGTACAATTCAAATATATCACCTTGCAAATCACAGAGGCATGGCAGCATTTAGTATTCATTTTTCTAAGCAGTATTCCAGCTGTGTTTGTGAGAATTCCAAAACAAAACAAAACCAATACTCTTCTTCTTACCATAAAGTTCAGATACATTCTCCATAGCAGTGGGCAGTGGGTACCATTTTCACTCTGAACTGCATGTTCAAACAGAGCCACAATCCGATTTGTTAATCCAGTTTCAGGAATAGTACAATGTATTTCACCAACATCTGCCCTGAAACACAGAGGAGAGAAGAAATAACAGTCCTTTAAACCTAAGCCAAGGGACCACATCCGGGTAAGAAGGGGTAAAGAACGATGTACTGTCTGTTCACAGCACTGCATATAGCCAGGTTTTGGTAATTCGTGCTATAAACTCCATGTTATAAACCAGATTGTTAGCACTTGCTAACGAAATCAACACATTTCTAAATAGGAAAAAAAATATTAATTAAGTATTTTTGTGAAAATTCGTGTAGCATGTTCAAAAATTATTTCTCTTTGAACATGATAATCCAGTATCATATGATCTTAAAACATCTTAGTCTACCTCCAAGATTATTTATCATTCTAAGCTTGGCAGAGCAGCTCAAAAGAAATTCAAGTCTGGATCACCACATCTTCTTCTGGTGCCCAGACAAGTTTGTTCAAATTTACCCCTCACTGTTGTAAGGCCATACATTGGTCTTTGATCAAGGTCAAAATTACAACTCTGGATTTCAACCACAATTACAACAGTAATTTTCACCCCGAGATTCAAATACCCCAAGTTCCAGGCAGAACACAAAAGCAGGTACGTAGTTTTCACCAAAGCACTGATTTCCTTCTACAGCTGATACAGACTGGCTGACTTGTGATGCTTGAGCTTGAAGAAACAGACTGGAGCACTGATGGCAACATCACTTGCCTGTGCATGTTCTCTCAGCCTGCCAGCTTGTTCCACTCCCCATTAACACTTGGCTCCTAACCTGTCTCTTTTTTTCACGTGCCTTTGAAGTAATTTTCCCTCTCATCTTAACCTTTGCCATGAGGGAAAATTATGTTACCTACTCTGCATGGAGTCAAACATTTGAAGCCTTGTTCCTAACACTGACTTACAAACGTTCCTGTTTACCCTTCATGTTCATTTTTTCATCTGAATTCCATGCACTTAAGCAGAAATACAAACCAGAATATGAAATAGTCAGACATAGCACAGATATTTTCTTATTTTGTCACAACATCACAAAACATTAGTTTTATGCATGACTGACAGGCCACTTATCTCCCTGCTGCAGTAGTTCAGCTCTGCTCTTGCAACACTCAACTTGTCCCTTATAAATATAATCTATAGGAAAGGCTTTGCTAGCAGTGAACAATCTGGAAAGGAACTTGGCGTCACTGAGAAAATAATTCTGAAATTTTCAGTTTCAAGTAACAATAATGAAAACCTATCATAGTGTTAATCCGTAATTAACAGTAAATCAAATTACAATCCTCCTTTACATTTGGTGGCTGTAGAACTCTTATTACAATTTAGGATGACATAGACTAACAGCTCAGGAATGTCACTATCATGTCTGAATGCCTGTTGCCAGCCTGCAGCAATCAAAGAAGTGGATGCCCCATCCTTTCAAAGTATACTGCTAATTATGTAATTTCACCAAGTGTGAATATTATGAGCTTACAGCTATGTAAAACTTCCAGGTAACTCTTTCCTAGAAATCTGTTGCTATGTGCACACACAAACAGCCAAGCTGTCGATGTCACTGGAGATATGGAGGTAGCAGTGGATAGGTAGCTCCAAACAATGAGAAGACGACAGTTAAGAGACTAAGCTCTTAAGAATGAACACATACCTTATTCCCCATATCTCCTGCCCTTTTCGCCCTTCTCAGGAGCAAAAAATCTGAGCCCAGACCACTGTGAATTCATGGAATTTCCAGCCTCTTCCACCTAGTAACAGCCCCATATGAAAACTGAACTCTAAAGGACTCACTATGGAAACAGATCTGCCACAACTGCATTCTGTGATTCAGGAGTAAAGTAGGGCAGCCAGCTCAGACAGAAACTGCAGCGTAGCTCTGTATTATGCTCTTTATTGCTATAGTACTAAAATGCAGCAGTTTCTAAGCTCACAGTGTCTATCTTGGCCATCTAAGCAGGCTTAGTTATTTAATAATTCCTTAAAGAAATGTGTATCATCCTGATGCCAGTAGCAAGTAATCAAACAAATTCAAATACAATCTGGCTCAGTCGAAAGGACATAAGGCTATCACCCAGGGCTCTAATTCTGTTCAAGATTCTGCCACTGACTCCCTGTTCAACCTTGAACAAAAAACCTCTAGCTACAGCTTCTTTGTCTGAAAAATGAGAACTGTGATAGCATTTTCTCTCCTCTGTTAAGTGATTAGACAGATTCAAAAAAGCGTAATTGTAAGGAGCTGCTAGGTATTACCTCTGGACCTTCTCTGTGAGTTTTTTTCTCATCTGCTCTGCTTGGATTGCAAACAGCCATGGCTCTAAAGAGTTAGCAGACCTTGTGACACTATCAAAAAATCTTCGTGCTTTGCTCGCACTGTGAGACTTCCTTTGGATGTGGATGTATGACCTCCAAAGAGATTGGTTGCTAGGATACCGTTTCAGAGCCTCCGTTAGTGCCTCTCGCAGGGGATTCAAAGGATAAACACTAATTTTCATGTGGAATCTCAGTAAATTTGTATGCAGCAGTGTGACAGCTTCAAGAGCAGTGGGAAAATTTAGAATGCCAAAATTCTCTCCAGTATTTTCACATTTCTGTGAACCAGAAGCTCCAAGATTTTCTGAAGCCTGGTTATAAATTAGTACTGCAGCATCAATCCCAACAGTCAAATACTGGAACAGTGCATAACAACCAACCAGGTTAACCAGCTGATCAGTGTCATTGACTCCATCCTGATCAGAATCTGGTGTTTTACTTAAATAATCTTGCAGTGCATGCTCATATGTTTTACGAGCTTTCAAGACATTCACAGATAACACTTGTCCACTATAGGGCACATAGGGTCCATTTTCAGTCAATTTGGTCAATATATGAACAGCACGCGACATAACAGCTCCTTCTATACTTTCTAGCAGTTCCACTTCCAGCTGAGCATAAAGCAGGCTGAGGCTGCAGAGCTGGGCACTCTTCAATCCTCCTGTCCCTGCTGTGCACAGAGCTGTGTCAAACACCTTCCTGGCATCATCTGTGTTACCAAGCAGCCATTCTAGGTACGCATAAAGTTTCCAGAGACAAAGGTTGTTTCGGTTGTCAGGTGCTTTAAGGAAATTCTTGGCCAACTTTTTACTCTTTCTCCCTTGTGCTTTTAACTTCTTTTTCTTTTTTGCTTGGAGACACTGAATTACCTGCAGGGGAAAATAAACAGAGCATATTTTGAGAGGGATGGAAGAAGAAAGGAGAAAAAAACCCTCATAGCAAATTTTTATTTCATTAGTGTGTTTTGTTTTCATATTGTTTCATATTTTACCACCAGCCAGATCTGTTGCTACTGAACACTGTTGTCACAACTGCCTGTTGTCAGCTCCCTCCAACATAAGTCAAATTACAAAGGCTTATCATTCTTACTCTTGCTGTTGACATTAAGTAATAATATCAAACTTCACTCTTTTAAAAGGCCAACTGCTCAAACACAGAGCTGCTAACTTATCATGGTTGAGAAAAGGAAAAAAGAAGATGTGGCTTATGACTACCACAAATAAACCCAAGGAGCTTTTCACAGCGGGCAACATGCTAATAGACAAATGTGGAGATTGGATGAGAAGGTTACAGGACATGAGATCTTCTGGTCAGGTAGTGCTGAGGTAAGAGACAGTGAGCTTACCCATAAGGAAACACAATATCAAACTTCCTTAAGAACTAGGAAGGCAACCTGGAACCTCTGCCCTTCTGTGGGCATTTATTAGAGCAGTTTTACTTGAATAAATCCATATGCTTAGAATCACAGAATTTTAAGGGTTGGAAGGGACCTTAAAGATTATCTAGTCACAACCCCTCCTGCTGCAGGCTGGGACACCTCACACTACACCAGACTGTTCAAGGCCTTATCTAACCTGGCCTTGGACACTGCCAGAGTTGTGGAAAGTGATATGGTGTTACATCCTTCAAGAACACTACAAAAATAACTTGTATAGGAGGCAGAAAATTTCTTGATTAGGTGCTTTTTTTATGGTATCAGGGATTATCCACTTAGTAGTACTTGGCTGACTCACTTTGCACAGTAAAAAAAAAACCCTTGCAGCGATTCCTGTCCAGCATACCATGTATCATATAATAATATTTATCCAAAACTTAAAAAAATAGTTTGCTACAGGCACGCCACTCTGTAACACATACTGAAGGAAAGGGGTTTTTGGTTTGCTTTTTTCCCCCCTTGTGCAATCTTAACTGGCATTTCCTGATTTGAATACTTAGTCCTGCAAGACAACTTTCATGAAGATTTATTTTAATTCAATAGAAACATTAAAACAGAAGAAAGCCACACATCACAAAATTGATTATATGCAGACTCTTCATTACCTTATATATTTCATACTGTAGCCAACAAATGGCCAGGTTAGATTTTTCCTTTCCTGTAAATATCTGGGAGAGAACATGGAAGACATTTTGTATGAACTCCTCTCCTTCTTTATAGTGGCCTATCTGATGTCTGCTTCGTAACATTGTATCCATATGACCAATACTGTTGAATCCAGAAAGTGGAAAATCGACAGAAGTCAGCGGTTTATCATCATAAAGCACACTGTCAAAGATGTTATTTTCATCCATGGCAACATAGAGACCGGAAGGAAAGGGTTTACTTGTACATGGAACTCCCAGGAATTGCAAGAAAGAGTACAGTAGTTGATGTTGAAGCTTTGGATTAGAAAGACGGATTAAAGATGGTCCAAGATCATCAAATAACACCTAAAAAAATCCAAATTAAAACAAATTCCATTAATTTATGCAATCAAAAGCAGCAAATCCGTAATTTATATAATTAAAGAACTTTTTCAAATCAATAGGATTTATAATTACTATTAAATGGTATCAGAATGTCATTCAAATTAAAAACGGACAAGTTAAACAAACGATCTGTTTTTCCAGTCAGACTGTAAATTTGCTATCAAGAGATTTCTTTGCCTGTGAGCAACAAAGGCCTTCACAGAAAACTTACAAAATGAAAGTCTGGAAGACTTTATTGCATAGGCCATTTAACACATTCTAATTTGAAAATCAATGTCTGACTTGACCTATTTCCCAAGGAATAAAAATTATCCAACTATCTGACTTGAAGGCAATGAAAACTTTGTTTATTTAATGCACATCTCTTCTTAAACACATCTTTCTGTGAGATTTCTCCATACAGATGACAGGAATCACTGAACAGCAAGGACAGGCTATTTGCCTGCAGATTTTCTGAAGTTTACCATGAGCATCACAAGGTTTTCAGAAGCCTCAGCACAAAATCTCAGGCAAATTTTGCATTTCAAAGAAAAGATCTTTTTTTCCAAACAAAGAAAAGTACTACTCTTCTAAAATATCCACAAATATGGCAATGAATTCAAAATAAAGGATAACTAGTCTTATCATCTCCCCTTGTTCTATTATAGCACAGTGACCTGTCTTTCTGGATCTTCACAATCTTCTTCAGTTTCCTTTTTGGTTTTGTCTGGCCTCCAAGGTAACCAGTGCCTTGCTTCACGGGAACATTCAATATCCAACCAAATATGCCACTTGGGAAGAGTTTTATCTTTTATTTCTTGATCCTCATCTATCTCTTCATCATCCTCATCATCTAAAATCAAATCAATATATACACACACAAAATTATTAAAGAAAAATTAATCCACCAAATCCAAAGGCCAGGTATCACATACACTTTAACTGCTTTAACAATGGAAATAAATACAGTGTTAATAAAACAACGCACAAGACATAGCTGAGTATTTCCACATCACGGTTCTGGGTTTTGACACCAAGTCTGTAAGAATGGGAAGGTAGGAAGCTTCCAAACTTTTAGAAGCTGTGAATCAGTGTCAGCACTCAAACTTTTTCACAGAGGAGAAAAGAAAACACTGACAGGCTGTGGACCACTTTTAGCAACACCAATTTGCAAGCAACAGCCAAGAGTCAGTCATCCTTTTGTGCAATTTAGATTCTTCACTTCATACCTGGGCATAAAATTTCAAGTATGCTCTATGAATACTAGTATGCCTAAAACATTTTGAGAAAACCACTGTACATAAAAAGTGGTACTTTAATATTAAACATTGCAAAACAAGTTTGGCCATGTTGCTTTATAGTAAGTGGTATTTCCAGCATTTTAATTAAGGTGCAGTTGCAAAAACCCATGTAGTTACACACACAAAAAAGGACATGCTTAACCACATCCCACTATTATGATAATCTTTCTGGACTATTGGATAAAATTACCATATTTTTCCTCTGACAGCAATATATTAATTCTGTGCAGAAACTGATGAGCACCTATAGGCAAAGGGAAAGCTTGTAGAGATGTTTCTTTTTTATTGCTGAGGCAAAAAAAAAATAGCCCTCAAAATTCAATGGTTACCTGCATTATAAAAATCAAGCCATTTCTACACCATCTCCAAATTCTTGATCCTGACATCTGCCATTAACTAGGGGAAACACTCGCAATCCCAGCTCTTCTTAAATTTCAGGTAAAACAACCAGGTAGTTGCAAGATTTTTACTCTCTATATATTTTTGTGATCAACAGTATCTCCTTTAGTCAGCAACTCTATGAAAAGAGAATTTCCACAATCTAATCAAAGTTTGAAGAAACCTGACAGTTTTTAATGAACACACCCAATTGTAGATGGCACCTGAACTTTAGGGGTTGACACGTACAGGGAAAGCACTGGTACATACCGGATCTGCCCAAGACTGGCAGCAGTCCTTTTCTCTATAGCGAGTCTTCTCAATTTGTGAACAAAATGTCTACAGCCATCAAAAATAAATCTGCTGACCTCAGTAACGGGCCAAGGAAATTCCATCTTAATCCAGGGACAAGGGAGGCACATCGTTATCTTTCACTTCCTTTGTTTACTAAAAGCAGACCCAAACTTGCTTCATCCGAGTTGCTACAGCAGTAGGATTAGTAAAAGCAAAGACTGCTCCTCTTTGGTCAGACACATTCCAGCCTCCTGCTTCCCTGCAAGCTTTATCTGCTTGAGAAACAGTGTTTGACATGAAATGAAGTGCTATAGACCACAAGACAAAGTAAGGCTAAGCAGTAGGGAGTGTTTGCTGCATCCCTGTTCATCCAGAAGCACTCCAGCCAAGTGAAGACACAATTCCTTCATTTTCTGCATCACAAAGAGAAAGGAAAGGTTTTCCTCCTATTTTAACTATACCTTTGCTTAAGAAACTGAAATCTGATTCTAGAGCTAGAGTCATAAATCTAGGTATCCTTGAGGCAACTGTCATCAAATAACATAATCCCACCTCATCTACTAATATGGTGAAAGGGTCTTAAGGGAAGTGGCTTCCTTTCACTTTTGATGGGCATGATCTCCACCAAGTACTCACACCTTTAGCTTTAGTTTTTCAACATAAAGTGGAGGATATGCCATCCTCTCCCTTAATTCTCATTGTAGGAAGGACAACAATGTTCCATAAACAATATCGTGCACAGAACATTCAACACATGCTATTCCCTGTGAAGTGATATACATCATCTTGATCTCAGGAAATATTTTTTAAAATTTGTATGCAAAAACATGACAAGAATCAGATTATATAATTCTAATCAAAATGTTTAGAAGAACATACGGACATACAACTACACATATTGACACACACATACCAGGCTTAAGAACAACCCAGCCGCCCTTTTCTTGTTGGTGCATCCATGCTTTCCAGCCTCTTGCTCCTTTTTCTCCAATTCGTGGTTCTCCACTATCCCAAAAGGGCTCAAAGAATTCCACCTATTGTTTTCCACAGGACCAACGAAAACAAAACATACAGAAAAATAATTTTTGCTGTTGTACAGACATCAGCTGTGTCACCTTAAGTTTTCCAGACCCTACAAGCACCTATCTGGATACAATTTCTGTATCTGAAGACTTTGTTGGATGCTGCTTAAGATTCAGCAGGAACAATTGAGTACTTCAGTTATGCCTGTAGCACATGAGGACTGTCCTCAGCTCTTCTCGTGAAAATAAAGATTGTTTTAAAAGGTAACAGGCTTTAAAGAAAGCAAAATACTTTTGAGCCTACAGTCCTTTATAGATCCTTCAAGGATAAAGATCCAAAGTCCCCAAGGTGTGGCTTTCAGAACCCAAAATTCCCCTCCTCCCTAACTTCCATGGGACCATGAAGAATTTGGCTAATGGAATGATAACTCCATCACACACCTATGGTCAAATCGAAATGTTACAGTTGCACAAAAATATGACTGGACTAAGGACAAGAGAAAAAGATCAGTAAGGACATTCATCTTTCAGGTTTAAGGGTGGTCAACAAGGACAGCGTGCCATTCCAGTGAATCACAAGTCCAGGGTTCTAGTCCTAGTGACACTGTCACTGCCAATATGCAATCAGTCATCCTAGGTTCATCAACTCCTCCTCTGCTTTGTGTATCCTTAGCTCTAATGACCATCTGTCTCCTATTACATACTTCTGCTGTGTACCAACCCTTGCCTTGGACACTGAGATGTGACTGTTAATACAAATATTACCAATAAAATTTACTCCAAGAAAAATCAAGCATCAACACATCAGAAAATTCAGGGCTTACAGCAACTGCAAAATACAATTATGCTCCTCATGGACTTATTCTTTGCTGCAAGTGAGAAAGAGAACTGTGAAAACAGTACGGAAACAAGTAATTCCAGACTGAGTCATAACACTTCTGTACGACAGCAGAATGTGTGATCAGCTGTAAATCTGGCATTTTCCTATTTTCAAGAACTGCACTTTCCAAAACATGGTCCTTTTGAATCGAGCTGCCTTTTCATCCTGCTTTAAGATTTTTTAAGTACCACAGATAATCATGCAGTTTTTCAAATTATTGGAACTGTAACTATGTGTATCTGTGCAACTACACCAAATCCTCCATGATAGCTATGACTGAAGTCTAAATTTTAGCTCTTTAAGAAGACACCACTACTTTTTAAGCTGTAAGATTGCTCCATTTGTGGATAACAGTATTAATCGAGAGAGCAAGAACTGGAGTCTGGGTTTCTGGGGAAGATGGTGAGGAAGCTGAAGCAAATTCAATTTTTATCCTCTACAGTAGCCCAGCTGCCTAAACAGTGGCCTCTCTACCACTCATTAAAAAGGAAACCATTCCTAACAGTTCAGTGGGATGATGCTACTGGCATCTAAATATTTACTTCCTTATTATTAGTGGGGTGCATGTGCAATATTCTCCTGAACAAATTAAAAGTGATTTAGTACTTCAACATTTACCATTATAAGCTGAACAGAATCTCATGGATCAAATAAAAGGCACTTGAAAGCATGAGTGTCTTCCTAATGTAGCCATCAAATTAATGGAAATAGGTAACAGGGAACCTAAGAAACTTTTGCAAAAACTGTCTGGAACAGGAAGATTTTATGTCCTATCAGCTCTCTCCATCAATAGTAAGAGAACGACAGCATTTTGGGGGAAAAGAAGCAGGGTAAGTACTAACTAGACACAGACAGTGGTCAGCTAGCTCAATTTTTTCCATCTCTGATTATTAAAAAAGAGATGAAACGAGTGGTTATCACACTTCTATTATATATAGTAGAAGTAGTCATTTAGCCTGTAGTTCCAGAGGACCCACAAGCATTTTTTCAATGCAAGCATCACCTTGAAGAACCTCTAAGTAAGCTGTTATCCAAAATATTTCCCCATGTCCTTAAAAATTCATTGACATTTTTCTGGTACAGGATTCTCTGTAATATATAGAGGCACACACCCATTTAAATGGAAATTGCTACCTGTCCCCTTGTTGGCAGCTCTTTTACACTGTCAGGTTTAAAGAAGGTGAAGTCAATCAGAGCCTGAAACAAAGACACTGCTTTTTCAGAATGGCCAGCCTGTCTCAGAAAGTGGCATTGCTGAATAAATATACCTGTAAGGTAAAGAAGATAAAATTTTAGTATTTCAAATTTTGTTGCAAAAGTATTTTATTACAGCCCACAAATATAAAAATGCATACACAACATGCTGTAGAACATAATTGTTTTGGAACAGAATCAAAATCCACAACATAGGCAGTAACTAGCATAAATGCATGTCAAAACTGTCACAGTTTAATTAAGACTGCCCACTTTAAATGTGCCAAAGAGATAACTTTTTATTCATGCCATACATGCACTGTCCTTACTGATGGAAAGTTAGACACAATGGCCTGAACTTCACTGTATCCAACATCCATCAGTGGGCCATAGCCCTCTTTGAAGATGCTGGGCATTATCACAATGCACACAGCAGGAGATAACAAGTAAAATCCTTTTTGTTTCAGTTTTATATGAGATATTTACATTGATAATATGTTGGCAATGTATAATTTTCATTCCAATTGCCATTCCCTTTTCCTTTATGTAAGACCTGAGTTAAGAGAAGTCCAGTCTTTTGGTCAAAATATTACTGCTTAAATGTAGGGAAGAGCCCTATCCCTTGCTCTTCAACAAATTATTCCTCTAACCACTACCAAATCCCTACTGCACATTGAGCCTCAGTTTCAGCTTAAAAAGGGAAGCAAAGTCCCAGTGTTTCTCCTCATATTTTGCAACGAGAGTCTCAAACGAAAGAGTTGCAGAAATAACAAGTGTTATAAACACCTCGATTATGAGGCAGCTCAAGGACATTTCAGTGACACTCAATCACTCCAAATTGCACTCCAGTCCTAACAAAATAGAAGCCGTTCAAATTGCTTTGAATCATAAGCAACTTGCAAAAAAACCCCAAACCCATAAAGACTTAAATAAATCACTGACAGCTTGGAAAACAGTAAAACAGTTCTTCAAATACTACTGTTCCTTCACTAAACACATTGACTTTGGAGGGTTTTAAACAATCCAAATATTTAGGTGTCTAGATACACATGTAACAATGTAGGTTAGCATCAACTGCTCTTAATCATCATCTTATATTTGATACGTGGGAAATTTTTTCCTTTACTCCTTTTATCTGAATTTAGATGTATATCAGATATGTGCACATAAAAACCTGAATTCAGCTAGAAGATATAAGCCAGGCATTTAATCCAATTTTTTCTGCAAAGTCAATGATTATTCCTGCTAACAAAGACTTTGAGATTTCTGAAGATATTTAACAACAAAAACAATGATTAAGTTTATAATACAATCTTCCCAAGAATTTTAACCGTTTTAGGCACTGTGTACAACTGACACTGAAAAAATTGTCCTTTCCTAGTCTCTCAGCTTCAGAGATGAACTTTGATTAAAATACTCTGAATGTAGAGAATGTCTCATCAGGATTTGCTGCCGAACTGGTGCCAAAAATAAATTATAGCGTAAAAATTTCCGCATTATAAAAAACAAAAAGGTATTTGAAGAAATGCAAAGATCAGCATTTTCTTTGTGGCAAAAACTGAAAAAAGCATGAATACATACTTAATTCAGTCCATGATGCTAAGACACTTCTGCAGATGAACTGACTTAAAAGATAAGGATGTTTCCCCCCAACCAGTAGGTATAATTTGAAAAACAGGACTTCCTTGACACAGCAAAAATTAAGAATACTTTATCGTCTGCTTTATATTAACAGTTCCTAGTAAACTTAAAGTATTATAAATTCTTATCTCAAAATTTACATAAAGCCTGATCTAACATTTTAAATTCAGTTTTACCTTTTTAAAATACTTTTAAAAAACCCCACCAATTTCCAAGTAGATAGTACTCCACACTGAATTGAACACTAGATGGCACAGTCCCCCACTGTTTAAAATCAGAACTCTTACACTTTGTCCTTAGCAAAGGTCAAAGGTTGAAGATACAAGCCTAATGCACATCTACACTGCTACTTACCTCATAATTCATTTGTGAAATATTCTGTATATTTTAGCTTAACAAACAATTTGGTAACCTTCCTAATAAGTACACTGCCAATTAAAACTCAGCCCAAGAATCACATAGTTGAGTCACTAATAAAGAAAACTTAAAATAAGAAGTCTCCCAGTGGAAATTTCTCTACTCCTATCATTTGAATTCTGAAGGGGAAAAATAAAATACTTGAGAGCATTCATAAACAAATCACTATAGGCCTAAGAGAGAACAATAAGAAGTTATTTGTGTTGCTGTTCCATTCATGAAGTTGAGTTCGTTTTCATTTTAACCTATCTACGGATATTGCCAGCAAAAAAGTACTTAGAAAAACTTCAATCTAATATTAGTTAACTTGCTAAATTAAAATCTATTAAAAAAAAAAATTCTCATAGCAGTTGACAAACTGCTTCATGAGTTTGTATTTCACGAGTCACATGTTCAAATATGTGCAGGAAAACAAAATGAAAGAAAAACCTTCCCATTTCCAAAAATAGATTCTGAATAAAACGTTTGTCCTGTCCTGCATATAAAGTGACTGAAATATTGGAAATCAGAGATAGTAGAAGCAATTAGAAGCTATCAGGCTGTACAATATCCACTGGCCAGTAGAGCATTTTTCTTTCGCAGCACTTTTTCCAGTGCTTGATCCAAGATGAATCAGCTGAAGATCGTATGGGATCTGAACACCTGAAACTAATCTGGTAACCCAGCATCCCAATCTGTAAGTCCAGACTGGATATTGCATAACATCATTGCTCCAACAGGAATTACAGGACTGGAAAAAACCAAGAGGTTTCTTGGACTATGATGCACATGAAAAAGTGGAATCCTCCATAATAGTCTCTTTTAGATTGAAAACGAATTTTAAAAGGAAAAAAACCAAAGCATGGTGATATTTATGGTAACACTAGTATTTTCCCCTCCTCAACCTATTCACAGATTAATAATCACAATGACACACCAAGGTAGAGAAGCAAAATTGAAATGGATAGGTTAAGTCATTTAGTTCCAAATAAATTAAAAGACCATGCCAGAACTGACCATGAACTCATTTCTTCCCTGAATCCAGTCCAGCATCCTAACTATCCAATTTATTTTCCTTCCAGGGATAATTATATCATAAATTATAAAGTGGTAGATGTATGCATAGAATAAATACAAAAGCCATGATCACATGGTATTACAGCTTAGAATTCTCCATCTACGAACTGGGATTCTCAAGAAAATTTCACATCAGACTTGTAATATTTCTTCTCTTTTCTGGATTAAAGTAATCAGCTGTAAAACTTCTGAACAAGAGATAATTATTTTTTTCATAAGTCTCCCTTTTATAAAAGCACATCTCCTAGCTGTTGGCTGCAATTCTCCAGTCTTAACATTGTACTATAAACCACTCAGCACATTAGACTTCACTGGATGTCGTATCATAAACTCTCCTGGGGAAAAGAAGGATCTGCTATATCCATATTTGGTTGGAATATCTGCTTTAATTCTCAGGGAAGAAATCAGGATGCCAGGCATTTTGAAGAGAAGAAAAGCTTCATGCAATACACAGGAAAATCTGTTCTTAACACAGTTAGCTCCTAAGAAGACCAATCTGACCATAATATGTAACAGAAAGAACCTTACCCAGCATAGCTTCTTCTGTGCCAGGCAGCAGAGGATGGGATACCATGCTGCCATCCTGTACAGCTGCCAACGTTGTCAAACATTTTCCATAGAGACTGTTGATCTTTGAAACAGAAAAGGTAGTGAACTGACTTTGACAGAACAGAAGGTATTTCTTCCACATCTCTGGATTATTGGGATGTAAAAAAATCAGCTTCTGCCATTCTTTGATCAAAGCTGGTGGTTCCCAGAATTCTGTGCAAAGCTTCAGCCTGGCAAGTTTCAGATCAACATTACTTGGATTGCTTTCAATTGCCCTCTCTAAAATAGCCAGTTTCTTTTCCAAGATTAACTTGAGTGATTTTCTTCTTAATTCCTGCTCTCCCGTACTGGCATACGGGCTAGGTCCTCTCATTAATTCATCCTTAAAACAAGAAGAAACATCATTACAACCTTAGGAAGAATGATCACTAGAATCACAAGAATGCTGACATTTGTGAAGATGAGTTAACAGCTCATTCTTCACCAACAGAAGATATACAGTTCTAAACAATCTACAATATGATGTTCATGTGTTTATCACTTATAATAAGCAACAAGGTCTGTTAGAATACATACCTGAAAGGAAATAAATTCCATCCAAGCATTAATATCTCTTGGGTTTTCTCTGACTTTTTTGTTATGTTCTTCCACTTTTGTCATTAGAATGGAGTTCATGTTTATTCCAGGCTCTTGAGTTGTTTGCTGTGTATTTACAGACGCATTGTCTGCACTCTTGCACCCTTTTCCTTGTAGCCACACTGTGGTTGATTGATCATAAATCCCAAGAGGATTAACTTCTGTTGTGTCAGAAGAATCATCAGTTTCCACTTGGGAAACTGGTATAAAAGCAGGTGGGTCAGATGGAGAATTTTTATTACAAACAAGAACCCCATCTGTGTTCAGCATCTTCACATTGTTCTTTGCGAAGTAGCGCTCAGGTCGACTCTGTACTTGCTTCCTTTTTGATGCAGAACTTTCCCAAGTTATACAGTGTTTCTTTGCATCTATGCCAAGACAGGACTCTCCTTTCCTTTTATATCTTGGAAGAGAAAATACAATTAAACATCTTCTAAAAAACGCATTAGAAAAGATACCTCCTTTTTGAAAGAAATACTTTCATTCAAATTGACCCAAATAATGTATGCATAGACCTTCAAAAGTTTAAGAACCCGGTAACCTTTTCCTTATTTAAGACTTCAACTTATAAATTCTTTCAGTGTCCTCACAATTTTATTACCATACTAAGCTTCCTCTGAGTTCAACAATATATGTCATACTCAAGCAGAAGAAAACCCTTTTTCCTTTCTATCATTTTAAGCCATGTAGACAAACCTGGATAAAGAACAACAGACATTATTTAGGGTTACTTAGATTAGATTATTTTAAACTGAAAATAAGGTACCAGTTGTTCAGTCTAGTAATTTCCTTCTGCATCCCTAAGCCTCTGTCCATTTTATATGTCAAAAAGTGGAGAGAAGTGTGAAGAGAAAAAGAGAGGCCGTGTTTAGAAAGGCCACAATAATCCTACGGACTAAGACAGGAAAATACCATCTTCAAATATTACCAAGAATGCAATTTCAGTGGCAGATACAGTGACGTGCAATGCTAAAATAATACTTTTCATCTCAGAAAATAGCTGTCAATCCAAAGGTGATAGAAAATTGAAATGAATTGTAACCAGGCAATTTTATTGCAAAGGTATATAATGCTAGAAAATTGTAACAACCCATAAATTCTCCCTCCTCCACAAATAATTATATACAGTATTATTGTATACACAGTAAACAATTTTCCTGAGAAAATAACAAAGTAAGTGCACATACGTAATGCTCGAGCCAAGTGTAGGCTCCTTTGGATGGGCTCCTGTATTAACACAAGGAAATGTTCTGAAGGGTCATCATAGTACCAGTAACCCACTAAAGATGTTGAATTTGCAATTTCATCTCTACTAAATTGAAATGTAACATTGCATAGGACAGACACATTTTAGTACAATGTCTGGGTGAAATCTGTTTGCTTAGAATATACCTGTAGCTTTTTTTTTTTTTTACAAGAATATCAAACTACTCAAGTAAGTAAACCTCGTGATAAATCTAGTGTGAAATAATCAATACCTTCACTTCCCTTTCAGACATAGAAACAGAACAATAGAGACCAAAGAGAGCACTTGCCCAAAGATGATTTATAACACAACCTGGGATTTCTGACCTCAAAAACGTATCTTTGAATCTGCCCCATGCTGCCATCTCCAGATGGCCCTGTAGTTTGCTATACAGAATGTTTTTAAAAACAATGAAAATCATGCACTTTATACCCATTATTTCATGCCATCTTTTGCCTTTTAAAACATTTATCCAAGAATCATAAAATGGTTTGGGTTGGATGGGGCCTTACAGATCATCTCATTCCAACCCCCTGGGCAGAGACACCTTCCACTAGACGAGGCTGCTCAAAGCCCCATCCAACCTGGCCTCAAACACTTCCAGGGATGGGGCATCCACAACTTCTCTGGGCAACCCGTGCCAGGGCCTCACCACCCTCACAGTAAAGAATTTCTTCCTAATATTCAATTAAAAACTACTCTTTTCAGTTTAAAACCATTTCCCTGTGTCCTGTCACTACATGTCCTTATAAAAAGTCACTCCCCATCTTTCTTGTAGGCTCCCTCCAGGTACTGGATGAAGCCTTCTCTTTTCCAGGCTGAACAACTCCAATTCTCTCAGCCTTTACTCATAGGAGAGGTGCTCCAGCTCTGTGTAATCAACCTGGTGGCCCATCTCTGGACTCACTCCAACAGGTCCATGTCCTTCGTGTGCTGGGGACCCCAGAGCTGGATGCAGCACTCCAAGTGGGGTCTCACCAGAGCAGAGTGGAGGGGCAGAACCCCCTCCCTTGCCCTGCTGCCCACACTGCTTAGCATGCAGCCCAGGATACAATCGGCTTTCTGCGCTGCCAGCACGTATTTCCAGCTCATCATCCACTTGTTCCCACCATTGCTCTCACCCACCAGCACCCCCAAGTCCTTCTCGGCAGGGCTGCTCTGGATCTGTTCATCCCCCAGCCTGTGTTACTGGGGGTTGCCCCGATCCAGGTGCAGCAATTGCACTTGTTAAATCTCATGAGGGCCCCCTTGTTGAGCTTGCCCAGGTCCCTCTGGATAGCATCCCATCCTTCGAGAGCATTAATGGCACTGCTCAGCTCGGTGTTGTCAAAGTTACCAAGTGTACACTTGATCCTGCTGTCTTTGTCATCCATGAAGAACACATCAGATAGCACAGGTCCTAGTACAGACCCCCAGGGGACACCACTTGCCACTGACACTGGCCCACAGCCAAGTCAAATTTTGAAATAAGCTACTCAGTTATCTTTCCTCATCTCCTGTATAAAAATGTCAGAGCCAGACTCAAGTGACTCTGTGACAGTTTAGATACCAATAGAAAACAACGCTCCATACCTCGCTATGTCCCCGCGATACAAGGATTTGTAGGCCCAGTTTGCAGGGTCTGGTTTCTTGTCTATCCGGAAGGTGTCTGCTGTGGGAGACTGGATATCATCAAGCCAAATAGAGCGACTGCTGGTAACATTTGATGCTTTCTTACCTAGACTGCAGAAATAAAAGAAATATTAAATCATACAACAAATTTTGCCTTAAAATGAAAAACAAGGAAATGTTAACTCTGTGAGGAGGAAATTACACTATGAGGCAAACCCAGCCACATATTAAGATTTTTGCACTAATTAAGAATGTTAAATGCAATCCCTCTCCAAACCCTCCCAAGAGATCTGTGAAAGGAAACAAGATGCTTACAAAAACTGAACATAAGCCTCTACATGACTAAAAATTTATTTCATAACCACCATACCATGCTTTGCTCTGCACAACAGTACTTCACTGAGTATTTTAGTCACAGTTTTTTGATATGATTAAACAAATGGTTCTAAATCTGTTTCCCTTCCTTTGAATGCAGGTTTAGTCATATAAAGCTTAGAAAAAGATGATCAACCAGTGGTAAAAATTTCAGTTGAAGAGGCAAGCACAAGAACACAATGAATTTACATCTTGCATAGTGGTAATAAACACATACTTTGTGGCTGCTTCCTTTTCCCTATTTTTGCCACTTCCTTTGTCCTTGATGTGCTTAGTGTCCACATCTGATTCACTGCTACTGGAATCCCCTTTGGTTTTCTTTTTCGTCTTCTTATTGTGGTGATGCTTTTTCTTTTTCTTTTTCCTTTTCTTACTTGTCTGTTTCAGACTCTCATCTGTATCACTCTCCTCTGATAACTCAGATCTTGAAGTAGTCCTGCTTGGAAAAAAATATACACATCTATATATACACCTATACAGCTAAGCAGTAAAACTCTTAGGGAATACCACAAAAAGAAAGTTCAGAACATTTTACTCTTTGCCTTTATTCTCCCTGTATTTTTTTTTAGAAGGTAGCAGTAACATATACAGCAAAAATTATATAAATCTGCATTAAATAACAACTATATTTTTCAGCTGCTGGAATTACTGACAACCAGTCTTAATGTTTTAATTGTCAAGGCATTTTGATGTGTGATCTGTACAAAAATCCATATGTTAACATTGCCAAATTAAAGAAGGTGACCAAGATGACAAAATTTCCTAACTTTGCTAAACAACTTAGGTCAAGCTAAAAGACTGAGAAATCTTTCACTGTGACCTGCAAAAGAAAAGTCTGATTTTTTTTCCCCATTTTTTTATGACTTATATAAGAAGTATCAAAACCACACTTTTAAAATCACTTCCAGATTAGAAAATCGAATCTCACCAATCAGGAAACAATTTTTTATGACTACAGAACTGTTACCATATAATACAGTATAATGCAATACAATAACACTACGTACAATAGACAACTGAGAGATCACACAAAGGACGCAGAGTTTTGGCAAAAACACAATGCCTGTAAATGCAAGAATAAGTACAGAAAATGATGTATTCAGGTGTGCTTGGTATTATAAAGATTGTCTCTATCATGACCACCAACAATCATCATAAAAATGGGAGCTTGTATCAAATTAAAAGTGACTAAGGTTTTGAATTTGACAACTACAACTTGACTGCATTCACTATTGAGTGCTAGTTACAGTGTAGATAAGCCAAGTACAGCAACCAGTCTCGTGAACGTATTAAAACCAGTTCTTCAGCAAACGTGGCTGCTTAAAGCTCATTTCTGTAAATTTCATTTCATCACCCACTTCAGCTGACCAGCATGGTCTACAGCCACACACAACCTGATACATGTAATATTTCATTAGTTCACATCATCAACTGCTTTTTAAAAAGTAAAAAACTCAGTTGTGAAATGGGTGATTTCTCTGGTTTCCACAGAGAAATCACAAAGATGATGCTTAATCTTTAGATTATTTCAAGGGTCACTTCAGACATCCAAAAGCTAATGAAGAATCATGATTGCTCAGTTCCCACTCCATTCCAAAATAACAATCATTTAAATGCAGCTCTGAGAAAAAGAAAATGGGAATGTAATTGCATACGTACAATTTCTCATTATTTTAAGTTAAAAGACGTTGGAAGCATTATTCATACTTTTACAAATGACTCAGTTCAGGCATTTTAAAATACTGAACAGTAGAATGAAAAGCTTTTAGATTCTGAATTTGGTCTCATATAACAAAAGATAAGCAAGACAAAAGAAAGAGGCTATTTCAAAAGACATTGAAGTACACTCTACCTTATTAATGGTGATTTTTCAGGAATGAGATTGGCAACTTCCGTAGTGCGCTGGTGCAGTAATAGTGCATCTTCTGCAGAGAAGCTTGGGTTACTCAGCCAGTCTAATTCTGCAGGTAAAAAAAAGTGTGAGAACAATACAAATTAGCTTGCTGTGCTTTTTTAAATTGGGGGTTAATCTAGTCAGCAGACAGCTAAATTCACAGTAAATGTCACTAAGTTATGTGCAATAATTGAGCATATTGGAAAGCAGTCGACGAAATTTCCATTTAGCCCATACTGAAAGCTATGTTTAATACGTAGCTCTATACACAGCTCTATACATAAAAATACACAGCTCTATACACAAAAAAAGAATCTATCCAATATTCATTTTTATCATTTAAAAAGTCTAACTTTATATATTTATATACTGTATAAATTTGTTATATATGCATAAGATCATCTACTGTATCATAATATATTTACTACTGTATATTAATTATACATTAATTTCTAAATACAACAGAGAATAGAAATATTTACATATTTAAAAAACAAAACTGAAAAAATTACAGGAAGGCATAATTAAACAAAAGTTGTAGTTAATGAATGCAATACAACTTATACAAACTAACAAAACTATACCTTACTGACTGTGTGGAAAATATTCTTAACACAATTTTATTGATAGGCACACCCATTAATGGTAAGAATACTCAAGTGTTTTATACATGGCCAAAACATGTCACTGAAATATCAACAGACTTTTCAATAGTGTGAAAGAAAGCTATTGGATGCTAATTTGTATATATTAGTCAGCATGGAGCATTCTGCATCTAGATCTCTCCACTTCAGTCACCAGATAAGATCAGACACTGACAGGATGTGGAAGGGAAATTTTCTGTCACAATTTTACTGATATTAGAAGTTTTATAACAATTTTCACAGAGATTTCATTTCTAGAATTCTTTTAAGCATGTGAAATTTCTTAGCTATTAAACAACAGAAGTTATTTTGCGTAAATACAGAACTTAACAGCAGCCCCTCCAGTGCCACACTGACAGAGATAATAAGAAAAGGAACAAATTTGGTATCCCTGCTTCTCCTCCAGGCTCTTTACAATCACTTTTGCCTCGGTGTTCTTCCTGTCACACTCTTGTCTTTGTGCTCTTGACTACACTGACCTCTGCCCCTAAACAGAATGAACTCATTGTCTGTCAAGCCATACCTCTGTCAAACCTCTCCTCCTTCTGAAGTATTTCTTTCAGAAACAGAATTTTGGTATGAAAAGCTTTCTCCTGTCTCATGTCCCTGAGCTGTTGTCCACAAAAGGATTTAAAGCAGAGCAGGCTGCAAACCAGTTTGTTAACCTAAGTTAAACACATCAAGAAGTACATACAATAAAGCAAAGCTCCCGTTTGTGTTTCCCAAGAGTCTACCCCATTACGAAAGGCCCCATGAGGAGGGATCACCTCCCTGGCTCGTCTTGAACCTCCGTCTCTGTGCACGGGAGCATCCACAATTCATGGCACTGTGGAGACCAAATCACACTCCCCCACGAGCAGCCCAACCAATATGCTGCAGAACAGCACCATGCACCACTTCCCAGCCGGTTCCTGTAGCTTGGCTCTACCTGAGCACCTAAGATCAAGTTGCATCTTTATTGCATTGAAGAATCATGCTGCAAGAACCACGTCCTGTAGCACAGTCAATATACATCTGTGGCTACAGCAGGGAAGTTCAGAATTCTCCAAGTACAGTATTTTCTGAAGAATTTAATCAAACTGACCTAATACTCAGAAAGAAATGAGCAATTTTTGCCATTATGCAACATGTAAGTTCAAATCACTTGTAAATAATCTCAAGCAAATCAGTTAGCTGGATACAAGCGTTTCAAATATCACAATGCATTCCAAGCTTTAAAACACTATCTCTTCACTTGTTATGCTTTTTTCTTGTGGAGTGTCTTAGAAGTTTATCATTTTCGCAGACCAGATATAAAAGACCTATTTTGTGATAATATGCATATACTCGTTACATGTTTGTGAGCACAACAGCAGCAGCAATCCAATGGCATTCTCTTTCCACCTTCTCAAGCAAAAAGAAAAATTAAAAAATTACAGTGCGTGTCGACAGAGACAATTTTTAAGAGTTATGCGAAGCCTTTTGTTGCCTCTCAGGATTCTGAAAATCTGCTTTCAGCAAAATTCAATGCATCGTCTGACCTATAGCATAGTTCAGACTGCAAATAATGCTGCACGTGACACTAACGTTAGCAAGGTTACTTATTACTACTGCTCTCTTCGTGGTTACAGATAAATTTACAATTTATCTTCCACCACACGCTAATTAAGCTTGACAACATAATTGTAACAAAGCATATACAAAATTGCAGCACTCTACAGGCTGCTGCAACTCAGCAATCGGGCAACACAGGAAGCGTTAGCACCACTTCTGTTTCTGTTTCAGACAGCACTTTCACTTTAAAAATGGTTTAGGAAGGTTTTTAAAAGTATGATGCAGAGTGGTTGGCTGAATGAAACATGAGCAGCATATATACATTATCACTTCAACTTTAACAATAAAGCTATGAAGCAGTCCTAAATGTCTGCGAAAGGCACCTCAGTTTTATATAACATTAAAATCAAAATACTCTGGGATCTCTGTATTATGATGCACTTTGGCTTCACAGCAGCTCTGAGCAGAGAACCATCTATCAGAGAGATACCAAAGTTGCCTGTCAAGTTCTCAAGTTCTCATAAGCTGAATGTGTGAAATTTGATATACTCCACCATAAAGGTGGTTCTGAGCTAATATTTAATTTTTACAACTTACATTAAAACGCTGTTGTCAAAACCAAAGTACAGTATTTACTAAAACATAACCAAACAAATTATGTTCCAGTTTTGTCAATAATTCTCACACAAAAAGCTCCCAGTATACCAAAACATAAGTCATAAACAGTGCTAACAACTGAAATCTGGATCCAAAAGTCAGTCTTACATCTTTTTCTGTATAATCTGATCTTCCAGACAGGTGGCCTGAAGCGACATAGACTACCATAACAAACTTAAAGGCTAAATTACCAAAGTTTTAAAATATAACCAAGGTCTTATTACCAGAGAATTTTACTGTATCTCTCCCTGGCAGAAGAGCTCCTCTATTCCTAGAAGCTGTAATTTGGTATCTTATTATGCCCACTACTCCGTGCACCAAGTGTCATTACCAGAAAGGGTCCTAAATGCAGCTAGAACATCTCTGTGCTGGCAGAGTGAGTACCAACCACTGTTATGCCATCGGGGTAATGCAGAACTGGTTAGAACAAGAAGCTAACGCACCATACCGACTGGACCAAAGGTACAAGAAATTTAGCCTAGGTAAATGCTTCTCTTGTTTCCCTTTGCTGTGGCGTCTAGAGAATGGGCAGATTTAAGGGTGGCAGAACCCGGCAAGTAAAAGGAAGAGTTAATTCAAATCCAGTAGAATTAATAAACGTAGTATCTACTTCACCCCTTGGCATTAGACCAGAAAGTGTTACTTACTTTAATATTATTATTTACTTATTAAAAGTATTACTCGCAACTACAAGTCAATGTGATACAATGAATCATAATCCAAAAAACGTCCTTTACAACTACGATTTGGCTTAATAAGCAAGGAATTAAAAACACTTTTCAAGATAGCCAAAGATAGTGGTGGAAAAAGAAAAAAAAAAAAAAAAACCAGAAAAAAACCACCAAAAAGTGCCCTGGCCCGCCTGTACCCCCTCATCGCCCTGGCGCAGTGGCTCCTTCCCGTGCTGGAGCC
>VWZT01009513.1:1515872-1546314 GCA_013397055.1 Pachycephala philippinensis
CGGGCCCCGCGGCCGCCCCGCCCCCGCCGCCGCCCCGCGGCGGGGCGAAGCACGGACAAGCACGGCGGCCGGAGCGGGGCCGGCGGCGTGTGCGAGGGCCGCTGGAGAGCTGTTTAGGGAAAGACGGTTCTCCCAGGACTTTACCTCTCGTGGAGCCCTCGGAGGTGCCGGCGAGGGGCTCCCCGGGCGGGGCGGCCCCGGCGAAGGCCGGGAACAGCGCCATGTCTCGGCCGCCGCCACCGCCGCCCCCCGCCCGAGCTGCCCGGCTGCAAGATGGCGGCGCGGCGCCGAGCGCGCTGGGACCGGTAGTTCTTCCGCCCGCGCCCAAGATGGCGGCGGAGTGAGGGCAGGGTTGGCCTTTTGGCGGTGCGGGCGGGCGGCTTTCTGCGGGTTCCCGCGCATCGTGCGCCCCCCGCCGCCGCACTGCGGGACTGGAGGAGGGGACTGCTGCGGGAAAAGGCGGGATGCAGTTTCCAGAGCCAGCCCGTCCTTCCCACCACCCTCATCCCTCATGAAGTTGTCCGGGACGGAACACCCAAGCGATGTCTCCAGGAGACTGGAACGTCAGCTGTGTAAAAGATGGTGCTGTAAGAGGCCAGGCGGCCTTTCTGTTGGGAACAAGAGCGTGCATGCCCGGAGCCCCGTGTGCCCTCGCAGCCTGTCTCAACAGCGTCAGCGAGGGCACGGGGAACAAATAACCTCCTGCAGTCGGGCCTTTCTCAGCCTCCTGACCGGGGAGTCACCCATCACGTCTGATAGCATCCATCAGCCTGCCCTCTGCAAAGGAACTGGAAAAATAATTTTTTATGCTTTTACACTTTGTGCCTTCTTGGACAGGATGTTCCGCTTCTTAATTATGTATTGTCTGAAACAGTATTTCCTTTTTTTTTTTTCTCTAGCCAATGCCTGATTCTTGCATTGTGAGGAAAAAATAAGCACCCTATTCACTTTTTCTGCAGAATTTTATACCCCATTAATACAGTGCAGCATTCTCCTTCCTGTACTGAAAATTTTGCCTTTTTTCTTTGTATGCTAAAGCCACTCCATAATAGTCTCCTTGTTGAATTTCTTTAGTTTTTCTGATTCTTACCCTAATACTAATGCATGACCAGAATTTCATGTAATGATTAAGCTAGGCATACAGTGAGTTTAGGGATTATATGGAATTATAATGACTGGTTTGTTCTGTGCTCCTTTTTCAATACCTTCTGATCATTCTGTCTGGCTTTTGTCTTCTCCTGAGCTACAGTATCTGTCAAGACCATTTATGATTGGCAAAAGATAACAGGTAGCCACTGTGTGTAGATGATAGGAGTAGCTTCCCTATACACACTGCTTCACATCTACTGAACTGATTTTTTTGGTCATTTTATAATTTATTTTTTAAATACTTCAGTGACCTTTCTCAGTCAGGTTTTCAGCTGATTGCCATGAATACCTGTGCACCATCTGCAGACTTTGTCAACTCTACGGTCACTGCCATTTGCAGCCTTTTTTTAGATGTTGATGACTGCATCCTTTAGAAAACTCTAAAACTATTTCTTAATCCTTGTTTCCTAGCTTTAGTTTATTATTAGTCCATAAAATGCTATTCATCAACAGGAGATAAGTATGAAAGTACAGCGAGACGAGGATTCAGAACAAAACAGTGGTCATGAACACTGCTAGTCTGGAAGTCATCAAAGGAGTGGGGCCTGATTGCCAACTTGGAAAGTTTGGCTATAAGTGTATGCTCACCTACTGATGTGAAGCCAAGTTTTTGTTCAGGTATGTTAACATCTATGAAGTTTTGTAGTAAAACATTAGAATGTAGAAAATACAGTATGTAACATATAGAAATATGTATCTACTTAGAAGTGATATAGAAGAAGAAATCTAAAAGAAGCACATTACCAATTTTGAAGAGACAATTAAAAAATAATTACCTTGCCACATGCACTTTTTAGCCTTTATCCTGAGAAGAGAAAACGTATGTAATCGTCTTTCTGTCTGCCTGGCATAATTTCTCCAGGTAGTTTTAGAATTCATGATCAGTATCAACCAAATTTAAAAGAGGGTTACAGGTTATTACATTACTGCACAAAAGATGAAAACAGGTAGGAAGTCAGAGCAGGATTTTGAGTGGGAGCAAAACTCCAGTGTGCATGCAGTTCACATTGGGAGACTGTCCTACTGAGAAAGTTGAGTCAGAACTCTCCTGTTCATGGAAATATTTGTTATCATCTTATTTGGATAGCTCCTGAAATCTGTAAATGTGTTTATTCTGCATACTTCAGCAATGGGAAAACTACTGCCTATCTACAGAAGAATAATTATTTCCCTATTCTCTTATGAGTGAGACTCAAAGTCCTTTCAAGCTTTTGATGCTCTAGTGCAAGATAAACTGAATAGATTTAATAAAAAAGCATTCAGTTCATTTGCTGAATGTCATTTTTCACAGTCTCTCAGCTGTTCACAGTGATGGTAGCTAATGGCTTCTCAACAAAGAGAATACAGAAAATGTGCTTTTTGAGAGTAAAGCAAATGACCAAAGATAGAGTTTATAAGAATCCTAAGCACCGATTTATGCCCTGTGTCCCTGAAAGTTATACCAAATTATGGCTAAAGAGAAGGATGCATTAACAAACAGTGTTATTATTGTTGCCATACATCTCTTACTGTGACAAAAAAAAAAACCCAACCAACCAAACATATTTAACACTACCACAAAATTGAAAGCAATTTCTTCCATTATCACAAGTGAAGTTAAACTTGTGTGAATGTTGCTTGTAGATTATTGCACAAGTAGTTACTATTTAACATTAGTAGAAGTTGGCTCTGTAGTAAAATCTTCTACTTTGACATTTCCTTGTATTACTGAGTGAGCAGTGCCCATTCTGATGAAATGTAGTTTTCTGCAATGTATTTAAGGTATTAAATAAATAGGTTGCCTCAACGCAGTTGAGCCACAGTTTTCCTTGGGATTTACTAAAAAACCTGACCAAAGGACCTCTTGATGTCTAGAGTAACGAAATATTCAGCATAGTTGCTTTGGTTCTATCCTAATAAAAGCAAACTATCAAGCCTTTTACATTACAGACAAAACCACAGTAGCTGCATACAACAGGAGTTCCTTGTTAATAAGAAGGAACAAACTAACCAACTACAGGAACTAACAAGTCCCTTAAGAACACTCTGGTCTGCTTTTTTTGTTTCTACCTATTTAGCATATTAAAGTCTGGTATGGTTAATTTTTTTAAATTAATCAATTTTAAGGATTTTTCTTCTTTGATAAGGATTTTCTTCTTTGAAAAACTTTACAATGAGTAATGTACTGAACTGCGTAAACAGATGTGAGAGTGATCGTTTACAGTAGATTTAGGATTTGAGTTCTTTTGAATGGTTTGATAAAAATCACAGCATTATATTTAGGGGCAAAAAAAACCCTCCCTCTCATGAGATCCATAACATTTCCCTTATTACAATGAAATTGTCGTGGATATTTGTGAATCTGACATTTGTGAAATGGGTGCCCTGTGAAGCAGTAATTCGGATCTCCATTCTGGTCACAGAGCTAGAGGGACAGTTGGATGTGTTCACTTGTGCCATCTTTGGCTCCCCTGAACAACTCTAATGTGATGGACTAGCAGGCTTTTGCTCCAGCCTTTTCAAAGCTCACCGATGTATTGAGTGCTGCCAGCATTATATGATGATGCACTTGTATCATGATGAGAATGCTTTTGCAGCTCACTCCGACGTGGCTTTAATACCATGCATTTAGCATGTTCCAAGAGTGAGAGGAGCTGGGGGAATGTAAAAGGAAGGGGCTATAGCTGTATCTCCCTGCAGTGGGACCTGTGGAGCACAACAGGAGTTTCTAGCCTTACTCTACATTTTCCAGCCCTTCCTCAGGTTTCTTTCACTAAGAAATCCTTTTGTCTATGCCAGCACTACTCAGATGTATTGAGATCTACTCAGTAATTTTACCAAGGGCTAATTTTTTATTGATACCCACTCAGCAGGCAGAAACACAAGAACTCTGGTGTCAGTTCTGCCAGGTGCAACGCGTGGCTGCTGGGCTGTAACCTCAGCACCATCCCATGGCCGGCCTTGCCACGAGAACACAGGGAAAAAATTATCTCCTGCAGGACCATCACGTGTTTGGGACTTCAATGGTGCTATTGAAGTCCCTGTAGCTATTTTATTTCCTCCTTCTACCCTGTTGTCAGGGTGCTGTGTGGGCTGGCAGCTCCTGGGGGCCCAGGAGCTGTGCAGGCCAGGACGGGAGCTGCCCAGTCAGGAGCAGGGCACTGGGAGCACCAGAGGCAGCCCGAGCGCTGGAGCCAGGCACCACCCTGGGCCCAAGGACAGGCTGGGACAGGGACCCCTAAGTACGACCAGCCTGGAGGGGCCCGTGGCTGGGGAGGGCAGGGCTGTGGGGAGCTGGAGACCGGCTCTGCTCTCTTTCCTTGCAAAGCTGCTGTTACACTTCCCAGCCCTCCACCCTTCCCACTTCTGCTGCTTACTTCAGGAGGGAGAGGACTGGCCTCCCAGGAGACTGGATGTACCTCCACCAGCTCTCCTCTCTGCCTCCTTTCTTTCCCAAGTAACCAGATTGATGCTGCTTCCATCAGGCATGGCATGGCTGGGACATTTCACAGAGGAAAAGATGTAGAGCTCTCCATCATCTCATGCTTTGTTGTTGTTTGAGAGAGGCAGCTCAAGAAGATGTCTTCTAAGAAAAAGCTCTTCTTAAATGTCTAATGTTATTCTTCCAATCCTCAAAACTGACAGATCAAAACTGAACATACTTGGATACAAAGGTGTAATAATTTTCCATCTGTCTTTCAAAAGGGCTTCTCTTGTAAAAGGGAAATAACTCATATTTAGCAACAAATTCCAATTACTAATGTTCTCTTCAGTTTTTAATTATCTATTATATTACATGTACAATAAGTATGCCAGGTGATGATATTGTATAATACTGCTATTATATTTGATGTATCATATTTTATCCTCAAAGGACCTACATTGCAGGTCAGTATGTATATTCTTCCTGAAGTATTTTATAGAGATATTTTGAAGATTACATTATAAAAATGCAATTCTACCACCTTCTTCTTACAATGTAATAAACAACACCTGAAAAAATCTAAAATAGGGATATAAAATTACATGGAAAAAACATGTTTCCTTCAACAGATAAAATTAAACAGAAAATAAACATATACAAGTTGATCAATGCATTATTGCTAATATTTTCACAAAGGCTGTAAGGCCATCTTTCTAATGCTTTAATAAATCTGGTGGTTTATTTACTGATCCAAGTCCTATCTGTAAAATCTTCACTTATGAAAAGCTTGCTGGGCTATCAAATGCTTGCTGGGTAGGTCAGTTATTACAGGGATATTTGTGACGGACATATGTAATAAAGATAACTGGTTCAGTTCAGATTCACATTCTGATGCTACACTTCAAAAACCTATAGGAGTTTTTTTTACTTGATTTTTCAAGCTGCATGGCAGTGCTGGCCTTGAACTCCAAATTAAAGCCATAGTCAGACTGATCCTGGAGGCTAGTTTGAAATACGTATACACTGTTCCATTATACAAAACAACAGCAACAAAATTAATACAAAAAATCTATATCAAAGCCATACTCTAGGCAGGTCTATGAGGTGTTTAGACATAAACCTCAGACTTGTAAAGTATTTTAAGTTCTGCTATGCATGCATGTATGCATATGTGAATATAAATCTGTATTTCTATATAGATTCCAAAAAAATGAGGGTCTTGATTTTGTTCCCAGTACATTTACTGTGAACAAAACACAGAAGAAGAGAAAGGAGGTATTTTGCCGACATAAGCAGAGCATTTTGTTTACTGGAAAGGCCCACTACCATTTTATACAGGCCTTCTCAGGACAAAGACTAGATAATTTTAAGAAATTCAGAATGATCAGAACTTCCTGTATATATCCAGAGCCATGCAATTTTATCCAGTTTCTTTTTGCAGAGGCGACGAATTTTAGTCCTCAAAAAACTGCAAACCAAATCAACCAACCAAACAAACCACACCCTTATTTTTGGCCTATTTTTATATTTTGTACCCTGTAGTTCTGCCATCTTTCTTTTTGAAATACCACAGGAATCGATCCTCCTGTAAGAAAAATGCATTTGACATACTTCTTTTTTCTCAAATGAAAACAAATGTTACATGCCATTTTGTCAGAAAACATTCACCTTACTGCATAATTTTGAGGTGACTTTATGGCTTCATCGTGCAGCCACAGGTGCAGCTTCCAGTTACTGTAATGAGGTGGGTTTTTTGGTGTCTTGGGATCACAGGATCAGATGTTAATTTAGAGGAGGAGTCATATTCCTAATGAACCTTTCAAAATGCAGCCTATGAAACAGCATGCTTAAACAGTCAGTATTAAAAAAATTAAAAAGCTACACAAACAGCCAGGATTTTCCATTTTTTATTGCATTTAGCAATTCTGCATTTTCCCTGGATTTCATTATTTCTTATGTAAAATCCATGCAAAGTTCTCATTTGACTTTCCCCCCCAGTAAAGTTTATCTTGGCATTTATCCCTAGTCTCTAACCTTTTGTGACCATACGTCTGGAAGGGATGGTCTGAGTCACTGAGTTCAGCCTTCTCTGCAGAAAACCTCACCACGTAAGTCTGTTCATATATTCAATTTTGAAATTTTTTGGGCTTTTCTACCCACAGCTTCTGTAGAGAGACAGGTCCAGAACCACGATGTTCCAATGCTTAGAAACATCCTGACTTCCTCCTTAATTACATTCATGTTTATATCCATCTGTTTCTGGGCCAGCAATTTCCTATGGCTTAAAATAGCTCTCTGCTTCATGAGGGTGCTAACCTGGATGTAATCTATGCACAGACAGTAATCATATGCCACTCAGCCTTTCTGCCATCAAGCAATTAAAAAATTTTCATTGCTCAGTCCACTGAATTTTTTGCACTTTTCTCAGTTCATATTCTGAACTAGAAGTGTACACAGTATTCAAGACACAGTGGTACTTCTCAGTCTCTACTGGAAATATTCTACAGCCCTGCATTTAACATTTAGTTGGCTGAATCATACGAGTGGCTCATAATGACCATAATTAATAACGATAATTGGGCATTTCCAAACAGTTACTTCCCTTATACAAATTCCCGCTATTATACCAGAAAATCTTGTTATTAATCCCTAAGGACATGCCCTTCTATTCTGTATTAAATTCAACTTTACTTCCGTTACTGCAAGCTGCTAGATCACCTGTTTTATAGGACTGAAATTTTTGATATGGCTCGTTGTAAGCAATGCCTCTGTTTTTGCCATCAGCAAGTTTAATTAGCACACTCTTATTTTTGTGTCATTGCCTTTGTTAAATAATATTGGCCAAATGTTGGTATAAGGAGCCCCTGTTGAATTCCCTCTTTGGTCTCATAGTCCCCTTTCCAGCACAGGCCTATTCTCATCCCTCTTTTAGCCACTTCTTTATCTAACTTACATTTCTTGTGCTATTTCCCATTCCACCTAATAATCTCACAAGTAGTACATTGTCAAATAAAAATTAATTGTATCTTAACAGGTTTCCATCATAAAAAATTCTGCTGCCATTAAAATACACAGTCAATCTTTGGTAAACTTGAACTGCATTTTATCCCATCTTCCATTTATTTCCATACTGTTCATTAATTTCAAACTTTATTTTAAAGCTTTGTGTGTTGTTGTAGACTAACAGAATAATTTCAAATAGAGCAAATGTTTATAAAATAAAAGTGATGTTTGCCATATAGCACCACCATATAATATCACAGGTGGATTAAAATCTCTACCACAAGCCATAAAACTTCACTCCCTAGTTTTTTCACAAGCCAGTGAACTCCCTACCCCTTTGAACAAGTTGACCTCTCCAAGTTTAGCTTCCATCCCACAGTTCTTTTCACTTCAAGTATATCCTCTTCTGGCTTTGGCTTTCCTTTCTAACCTTTGTCTGTTCTGAAAGCTGCAAAAATTACTCATTAGGCTGGGGAATGCAACTAGATTATACAAAACCTTTAGGGCTCCCCCTTCTTTATGTGCTAGTTGCAATGTGCTGCCTATATTGCTAAATAGTCTTTTGCTTTTTGTTTCAGTCTTCTGCAAGATCTAGCTCTGAGTTAGGTTTGGCAAATCTTCCTTGAGTCTGCACCTCCAAGACTCCAAATCAGAGCTTTCTTGATTCATTCATTTCTCTTCTCCATTCTATACAGAGCTTTTCCTTGTTTTTTCTCTGACTGTGAGGTAGTTACTCATCTCTCTTTCATACCTGGAATGTAAATTCCAGACATCTTTGTATCTGAGTTTGATAAATTCCAGATCTCTGTCATGTTTAAGCCTCTGATTTATTACCTCAATTACTATGTCTAATTTATCAATATTTGTTCTTATAGTATTAAAAAAAGCCCTCTAAAACTTTGTCAAAAAAAGTTTTGTTTATTCTTCCATTTAATTTGGATTTTTCAACCAGGTGGGGATAGAGAAAGGATTGTTATGTTTTTACTTTAAACACAACCAATTTCCTCCCCATCATTACTACCTATATAAATTAGTCTAAAATAGCATCAGTTTGTACCCGGAAAAATAAAAAGCTTTTGTTGTCACTTGCACAAGCATCTGAGCTGTAGTGGCATTAGCAGTCCATGTTTTGCACTGTACAGTTACATTTTTTAATCTCTCTTCAACCTTGTCAGAAATCTTCCTCATCCCCATGTTTCGCCAACAATTCAGCTGAGATGCCTACAGATTTGCCTTTCTCCAATCTCCTTTTGTGCTGCAAAATTACATTAATTCAGCTGCCAATGAGACCGTAAACTTTCCTCAGTTTTCTAGAAAATTTCAATTTGTAAATAACATCACATAGATATCCATTATTGGTATTGAAAAGTTTTATTACCAGACAATTTGTATAATGTTTGAGTTGTATGCAATGTCACCTCTCTGCCAGAATGCTGATTGCTGTCACTACACAACTGATGTGACAGGCATTGAAGCTAGTTGATAAATACACAGTTAGAAAAAATCTACTATATAATGACCTGAAATCCTGCTGTCCTCAACTATTACACTGTTCTTTCAGCACACTGAAGATTATTAAGCCTATAAAAAACCCAACCTAATATACCTAAATTATGGATGGCATCACTAAGTCATAATACTGTATTAACTGGGACTAATCAATTATATATTTATTAAAATTTAATCCTCTATCTTACTAGCTGTGAAAGTCCTATCATACAGACTGCAGTTATTCTGCTGATGAGCTGTTCCTTTCGACCCAAAAAGCATCAGCATGCTGCACAACCTTGAAAAGAGGAGAATGCATAGGTAAGTATACTTGGTAAGCTCTATAACAGCAATTGGAAATTTAATTTTCATGTAGAGAAGAAGGAACATTAATTTTATTTTTATGGTTCTTCCTCAAAGGTATGTCCGTGCTTCTTCCATGCACTTCTTTTTCACCTTACCTGCCCCTCAGTGTTTTGCTACACCCATTAAATAGCATAAAAGCAGTTCTTTTGGTTCAGAAGGCTGGAACCAGTTGTACATGCATTAAACGTATTACGAGGAAAAGTAAGGATGATGGCAATTCAAACCTAGCTCTTAGTGCAAGAATAAGAATAGCCTAAGCCAAAATAATTTGAATGCCCATATACCTGCTTCAGGGTAAGAGTGAAAATATATTTACAATTTTAATATTCTGTAGCTTATTTTATACACACATACAGGAGTGGAGCAGTTTGAAATTTATAAATTCCCAAGAAAGTTGAGTACTTCAAAAATCTGTTACTCTGTGCCACAAACATGAACACGCACAAGTTTATCGAAATGTTTGCAACCATCTTCATTCCCACATGAGCAGGAGGCTGGACTAGAAGATATTTTGAAGGTTCTTCCAAGCTGACCCATGCCATGATCCTGTATGAATTCTCTCTCTAGAATTCTCTCTCTTCACAATCACTATTCCACACCCAGACATGCACAAAAACAGATGACAACCCTTCGTCAAAAAGCTTGTAGCACAGATCTGTCTCCCATATATACTTAACCCTTTTTGGTACCCAAATTCAGGATGATCATGACCACACATGACCATCTGCTCACAAATGGCCAGGCATATATTGTTCCTTTTCTTTTTCCAGACACTCAGTATTGTACACCAATCATTTATCTCACTGTCTATCCCAAATACTCTTTCTTCCCTTAATAAATGTTACTTTCATTTTAATTCCCCACAGATTCTTCATTACTTTCTCTCAGATCATAAATTTTGTTCAAGGCTGTTGGGCTTTCATGAACCAAGTTCATTTTCTCAACTGCAACCGCTATCTGAAATACTTTCTACCCATCTGGCTGTAGGGGTTTTTCTGGACAGAGGACTTCTCACCTATTTTCATGACTTCACTTTACTCACATGAAGTGTCATGTAAATATGGAAAACTTCTAAGATGCTTTAGTGACAGTTTCTTATTCCATACATTTTGCTTTGATAAACAATTCTTGTCTACTCTTTTCATTATTATCCACATTAAATATGAGCTCTTCTTTCTATATTTTAGTCTAGCGATTACATCAGGTTACCATTCCGAACTAAAAATCATATATATATATATATGTAAAACAATACAGAAAATCCAATAGGAAGGCAGCTAATTTACACAATTAATTAATGACTACGAAATTATTGTTAGTGTTCATCAGTATATCCAGAATAACTTCATTAAGTATAGCTAATCATGGTAGACAATCTTGTGCCAAAAGCAATGAAATGTTGCAGCTGTTATTTCCCAGGAATCACAACCATTGATTCCTGATATTTAGGACTGCTCAAAGACTGCCTAAAATCCAAATAACACTGAAATGGCATTCTTCCAATGCTGCTATCAAAAGGGTATCTGTGAGTTTTAGAATAAAGTATTCTCCTGAGCTAAGCACATTGCTGTTTTAATGAAGAAAGTACACCATATGCTTAAATAAAAAACTTCTGGCACCTTCACACTGAAAGGGGAAGCTGCACTCCACCCCAAACTATGTTACGGCCTTTGGCAGAAGCACACAGTAGCCTCATATGAACTGCGGAATCTCTAAACACTGTCAAAGCAGCCTCCATTTAGGAAGAGCTACATAAAGCAGGCTCTGCTAGGTTCATCCAAGTTCATTTATAGAACACTGTACCTTCAGTTTGTGAGTTGGTATCCCATATTTGTTAGCAAAAAATCAGTAACACTATACTAGAAAGGAAAAAGACTCCAATGTTGACATTATAGAAGTGCTTGAACAGGCGTAATAGTTAATGGAGGCCCTGTGCTAGAGTACCACTACAGAAATATGAACCCTGAAGACTTTAAGACCTTGTCTGTAAAGTGTCCTATTTTAAATGCTAAGATCAGGGTTTTTCTTTGGCTGCTAGAAGTAATTACTTTTTATTTCTATTCAGTAAATAACTATTTGAAGAAGGTAAATTACTAGGACTAGCAGTCACAGACAAGCCCAGAGAGAAGGACATTCAAATAATCAGCACAGTGAGTTAGTGAGTTGTCAGGAACATAGATGAGATGGGGCGAGGTGCTTGGAGAGACTGAGGAGGAAAGGGAGGGAGGGAGGAAAGCAGTAAGAAAGGCCAGAGTTAGAAAATGCCAATAGTGTCAATTAATAGCTGTAGCCAAACAGAGTTTCCTGGTAATAAAATTTGTTCTTCTCAAGTCAAAAGAAATAGAGTATTTTCATGTGCTGTTTTTCCCTGTTGTTCAGGGATCTTCTTCCTCGGGGTTACCAGCTGTGTTTTGATAGTCAGATTGGGTTGGGAGATTTCTCCAGCGGCAGATTCTGACATCTTTTTTCCCTGTCAAGGAAAGAGCTTGACAGTCATCAGTTCCGTTGCTTGTGAAAAGGGAATCTGTGTGCTCCTTGTTAAAGTGCCTCCTCTGCATTTATTCCCTTTGTCTGGATATCTTTTCCTTTTCAGTTATGTTTTCTGCACACAAGGATTCTAACCCTCTCAAGGAAAACCACAGTTAGACCTATCACATGCTACTCCTAGATGGGATTTCTGAAGCCTGATGATCATCAGTCTCCTTCCACCCTGTACATTTTTCCCCCCCACAAGTGGGGTGGTGTGAGAGAGGCAGCTCCGAGGACAAGAAGGCATTTATTTCTCTGCAATGTCTGGCCCCGCCACACCCGGCTGTGGGGCAGAGGGCCCCTGAGCAACTTTATTTGTAGCCTTTTCTTCAGTGAAGTCGATGACAAAGATGACTGGCAAAGCCGAGGCTCTATTGTTTCTCATTCCCAACAAGCCATGAAGTGCACTGTCGTACACAGCTCAGTGAAGCAATCAGGTTTTAGAGAGTACTGTATGTGATTTGTAATTTTGTAACCCCGCAGTTTTCTAAATGGTGGTTTAGTACTAAAATGAAGATAATACTTTTTTCATCTGCTGAAATCAAATAATTCTATTATTGATGCCATTCCTAAATTATTTTATTTGCAAGGGAGAAAAAGCCTTCTCTCAAATTTCCAACTACCTACCATCATTTTTCTTTTTTTTTTTTTTAATATTTCACCTTCTCAAAACGTGTTTGGTGATTGTGACAGCATTGTTTTATTTGAGATTACTCCTAATTTACAATGGTATAGTTACTAAAATTAGTGGAATTACAGAAATACAGCTAAACCGTGGCTACTATGTTTCATGATAAAAAATGGCACTAGTAGCTTAAAACCTTCTTAATACCCCTGTGCCCCTCAGCTGTGCCAACAAAATTGCCTGCAGGGCTTCTTAACTAAGGTTCATTAAAAAGTTGTCAGCACTAAATAAAGGAACTGACTGGAGTTAAAAAAGAATTATTGATTGCGATAATCACTAGCACATCCACTTGCTAGCACAACTGAATGGCTGGCATGCCACAGGCAGAAGAGGGAACGGGAGCAGGGAAGCAGGAATACCTCATGCTGATAGTGGTGCCTGGACAGCAGCAAAATAACAGCCTGTGCAAGATCACAACTGAGAGCAGAATTGTAGCACCCATTGAGCCAATTCTCAATCATCTATGATCAGATTATCTTCATTGGAGATTATCTGTGCTACAATGTGAAACCAACTACCCTGCATCCAGCATAGGTATTAGCTGAAGCCCAGGAGTGTACAAACATCTCTTGCAAGACTGAGCCTGGCTTGGAAACAATACATGCACCTTCCTGCAGAGCCAGAGATCATAAATTCTGTCAAAACAAAGTGGCCTCTGTGAAAAAACAGCTGAAGTTTTCCCTCACCATGCTCCCAGAACCAGGAGTGACAGACAGCATGCTGCAGTCACACCACATTGCTTCCCCTCAGGAACAGCTCAAACCTAGCTGGGCTTCAGGCCAGCTGCAGGCGCCTTCATGTGGAAATGATCTCCAGCAGGCAGGATTATGGGAGGCCTTTTAGGTCAGGTGAATATGATACACATGCACGGATCCAGTTTGGATATCTGATCCAACAAACTCTCCTACAAGAAACTGGGGAGATAGCATTGAAACACCAACAGCAAGAATCCTGGCCAGTTTCTGGAGGAAAGTATGGGAGCAGAATGAAAAGGCCAAAATGTCATAGGTGACACCACCAGTGAGACATTTACACTATAAAATATTACTTGAAAAAGAAAATGAGAAACATTACAATTAGGAGGAGTAGGGTGTTGAGAAGCATTCCGTCTTTGGGTCAGCTCCAGCCCAATTGAGCTGCATGACCCTGAGGATTCAGCTGAAGCTATAAGGTGACTCTTTCTTGGTTGTTTGTTACAGTGCTAACACTGCTTACATGCACAGTTGTTTCCTACAAACTATGATCACCTCTCAGTGTGGAAGTATGTTTTAGTGCTGGATAGCAGTTTTGTAGCTGATTATTCTGTTTTATTTGTATTGCACCATAAATGTGCTTACCATTTTGGATTATTTTAAAAGAACATTGTTTGCCATAGAAAAGCAAGCCAACTTACAAGTGAGCACAAGTAATTTTACTTTAACGTAATCACTATCGCAGATTGCCTTTAATGGATGATCAAATTCACAACTAATTGTTCAGATAAGGTGCACAACTTCATAAAAACAAGTTAGCTTCAGGGCTTGCAGTTCCATGTGTTTTGCCTGCCCTGTATAAGCAATACCAAACAAAGCCAAACAAGGTGTTGGCCTGTTCCTATGTTGCAACCTTGTGGAATATTATATTCTCTAGAAGTGTCAATTCCTTTTGGCCCCAAGAGTTGATCAGATTTCTACATCTTTAAAGGTTTTTCCAGTAGGAAAAGAAATTGCTGAAATTTGATAGGATCCTTGTTTTTTTAGGAATAATGGGCATTACAACCTGATTTATGGAGCACAAAGAAATTCACATGAATAGGAACAATTTACTTACCCATAGTTCCCAGACTTTTTGTAGGCAGCTGTATTCTAAAAATCTTCCAGCATTTCTAATGCCACACAGACAGAATTAAGAGCAGCTTCCCAAAGACTGCCTCCATTCTGAAATTATTTCTAAATCCTCAGAAAATCAGCTGAACTCTTTGACCCTCCTATTTTCTGCACCTGCACAGGACCCAGTGTGATCACAATATTTTCTACTGCCCATTATCTAAATCAAAGTTGTAATTGTTTCTTGTGGTCTCTGAACAGAAAGTGGCTCTCATGGCCCTACTTTGAACAAAATGGTTGAACTGTCCAAAACCCAACACCGTTAGCGTGCTCTTTAGACTTCACTTTTTCATATTGTCAAACAGATCCCTTTGGAATTGTACAGAATCTCTTAGCTTAGCCAGATAGCACAGGGAATCCCATGTGGCCATCCACTGAAGCCAAGACAATTACTGCAGGGATGGATCTGGCAGTACAGCATGTTGAACTGAGCTCCCTTAAGCAAGAAATCAGTACAAATGTACAAACCCAACTGTGTCTGAGGGTTCTGCTTTGCAGCCATCTGTACAGGCTTTTATTGTTAAACTGAAGTAAACCAAATGTTAGACTAAATAATACCCAGTGATTTATGCATGAAGGTAAAAAAATACACGTAATTATGAAAGCTGAAAATAACTAGATAAAGCTGGTTTGAATTATTGGAAACCCAGAAAACATTATATTTCAGTAAAACACTAAGCATTCACCTTAAGACATGTTGACACTGAAAATTAACACCAGAATCCCAACATGACATTTTAAGATAATCTGATCTAAAAGATACAGCCAGCTGAATGCGTTTGCTGTATGTCGATTTCTCAGACCAAACAAGAGAGCTGAAATGTTTCCTCCTTTGTAACGGAACATAAAATCTTGCATCATTTTTGTAGAAGAAAGAATGTGCTTGATTACTGTTTTCCAAATCAATAAGTAATTGCATGGTGAAACATATTGCTACAGAAATCCACCAAGGTCAAGAACTGAGTAAATTCTAAAAATGTACATGAATACCAAACTACCTGGAGCTGCGGTTGTTCACAATAATTCTGGAAGCCTTTTTACATGCCATGCTTCAAAGTTAGGAAAATCTCTCTACTGTTAAGGTTTAGAATGCCATCCTTCATGGGGATGGACTGTTTCCTCTTACCAGGAGCAAGTATTTCATTCAAGGACCTCATCTTGCCATTGCTGTTGGAAGATACTGACCTAATCTGATCTCCAGTCTGATGCAGAACAGTATTTTCTACATAGCAACCTCTGAGCTTCCTGTGATCTCCCTGCTGTTTTGGAGCTGAAGAAAGCAGAGTGGATGCCAATTTCAGTTAATGTTTTTTCCCGGTTTGCTTTATCAGTAACAACCGTTTTAAGAATAAAGCACATAAATAATGACACCAATTAATAGATTTTTTTTTTCTCAACATAGTAACTATGTTTTAATCTCTTCAGTTAGATTTTTTTTTTAAATGCAGCTCTACACAAAAACTTGATCCACATTCTGCTTTCACTTGTATTTGGGGCCAGCTTCTGACCACTTTAAGCAGAGAAACACAGCAAGGGTTTAAGGACTAAAGTGCTCTCTGATTCAGACAAGATCAATAATCCCATTAATTAACAACATTATTTTGCCTTTTAAACACTCTTTTAACTGCAAAGAAGGCCACAAATAGAATATACACGAGCTGTGGAGCAATCGCCACTGCAAAAGTAGTTCTAAGCAGTCACTAACCATGCATACTGTGAAGTTTCTCTGTATCTCCAGTATGCTTTGGCACAGAGCAGGTTCTCTGCAGCCTGGAAGCTCCTGCACCCCGGAGCTGTATATGACCAGCAGCTAAGATCAGCCAGCTGACGGGCAGTGTTTTGCTGCTCTCCAGGTTAGAAGCTCTTGCCTCTGCACTGTCATTGCCCTCACTGTAGAAACCTAGTCAAGAGTCACCTTTTCCAAGATTCTGGGAGCAAAATAAGTTCAGAAATGTGGCATGGATGGAGTGTAGGCATATGAGGAAATGAAGCTGACTTATTTTTCTGGACATGAGGGAAGCAAGTTAAAATTTGGGACCTCAGCATATGATGCATGGACACGGGTACAGAAGTGGCGTGAGAGGGCCGCTGTGGAAGCATGTATCTTCCTGCACAGCCAGCACATCAGTCTGGGGACAGAAGTCTGATGCTACCAGTTGCACCAAATGCCTGCCCCTATCCAACAGATTAATCCTGAGAGCCCCTGCTCTGTATCAGTCTGTTTTGTTGTCATGGAATCTATGCTAGGATGGGTAACAAACAAGTTAAAGTTTACATCCAGGAAGTCAATGACATGCTGAGACTGATCAAACCAGCACAACAATGAAAGCAGGCTCAGAGCCATAACCTGCTGCCATAAAACCTGTGATAGAATTAAATCAAACAATTGGAGCAGCAGGGTACTATAGAAAAAGCTCACTGTATAACAGCCTAGTTGTAAGAAACCTGACAGGATATGGCACACAACTATTGACTGTTTCCATAAAGCAACTGGCTCTTTAACAGCCCCTGGTTTCCAGCACAGTAAATGCTCTTCTGTGGGTGGGTCTGTCAGCTACACAAGCAATGCTCTTTATGATCAGCTTGTGCTGAACAGAGTGTCTTTCTCTGTGATGGCTACAAAGAACACACACCAATAGGATACAGAAATAAAAGAGGTACCATGCAAACTCTGCTGGGTGGAATTGAATTAATTTATACAGAAATTCTAGCAAATAAGTTCTCAATATTGTAAGAATTGAAAGGTGTGGTAACCAGAAGGACTGCAAGCTGGCTACTGACAGCTTTACAAACTTCCATACAAGACTGGCAAGGTACCTGGCACCTTTAGTGACACACTAATCTATCACTGTGGTCCCCATTACTAACCTCTGAAACCAAACCACAAGGATCCAGCTGTGCTTTATCTTGGATTCTATTTCAACTAACTAGCATGTATCGGGTTAATGAAATTTGGATAGCCATTGAAAATAGTCAAAGACAGATCTTAAGAAACTATATTCCCTAACCTGGTAAGAGGCAAATTCAATGGAGGATGGCTTAAAACTATTTAATATAATACTGAGGGTTATATAATGCAGCTACAAAGGAGTTAATATTGCAGGATTTAGGAATTTGTCAGATGAGTGCCACTCCCATAAAAATCAATACTCTTATGCCCATTTGCTGTCATTCCTAGTCTTTCATAAAAAGATGTGGATTACCTATAGTAGCAGGAGATTGTTTGCATTGTAATACACATGCCATCAATGAACTTAGCAAACACTACGCTCACTGGCTATCATGCTGACGATGCACTTGCCTGAGCACGCCTAGAGCTCAGAATTATGCACTATGAAATACTCCTCTGGTATCTGCATCTGGCAGCAGGTCTCCAGTGAGACGTGTATATGGCAATGGGTCTGAAAGTGTGTCTGTATCCACCTTCAAAACTACCTACTTTGAAGATAATGTCAATTTTGGACATGGAAAAATTTGCTGCTATCAGATAGCATACGTTATTTACAGATTTACAGGTTAACTTCTTGCTGCCTGAAAAAAAAAAAAAGATGTCTTATTTTGTACTGTTTAAGACACAGTAACATGTGGCATGACCTTTGAGACACGAGATAACTTTCTCAAACAAAATGCCAAGGTTACCTAACATCCGTCTGAAGCTGGAAAACCTTTAGATGAAAGACAAATAAAAACTGATATATGACAATAATGAACTGACTCAAGTAGTGAAAACCAATTTTGCTAAGAATTCTTTGTGGTGGTAGGCAGTACTTCACATCACCAAATTTAGTTGACAGTAATCTAAATGGCAGTTTGTGTTTAGTGTCTTTTTCCAGCAAAAGTATCAGGGTAGACATGAATATTTGCAAATGACACTAAATGAAGAAAGTATAATGTAGAGTATTTTCTAGTACAGGTACAACTGGGAAAAATCAGGCATCCTCCTATGTGCTTAGATTCCAGGCACTACTAGATTTTCCAGCAACTGGTAAAACTCTGCAAAACTTCTCTGAATGCTGGACAATTTGCTTAAGTGCTCCACTACAATATCTGACTGTATCACAACCACTTAGATTAACTACTTTCCTAGCTCACCCCAAACTTTTCAAAAGCCAGGTAATAAGGTCTTCCTGAAGAATCCTTTTCACCTAAAAATAAATTTGTACCAGTTAAAGAGAAAATAATGTATAATAATACTTGATGTACTAATTATAACATTCTTGTGTTCTTGTGCATTTGTTCTTGGCTGACCCAAAAGTCAATTATCCAGTTTATTTGACATCAGCTTTTATAAAAATAGAAAATAAAAACAAACAAATCAGCATCATTTTAGCAACTTTAATAGCTTTGCCAGAATTTAATCATTTGGGCTGAAAACGGCCATGATGATTGTCTGCTTTGGCCTGTACAAACTTAATTCAAAACTGTTTACACTAATACTCTAATAATAACAGCTGCAGAAAAGGCCATAGAGGAATTAATAGTTTCATCTTTAGAACAGGACTTGACTAGCTTGCAGCAAATACAGCACAGTCACACTCAAAACAAAGAGGCTAAAGCAAAATTCTGAACAGCTACTCACTAAATAACACGATCTAACCTGAATGCTGAATCAGACAGATCAGACGGGGTTCCCCCAAAAAATTGCATGTGATGATGTTGTTCCAGGCTGTCATATAATGTAAACAACCAACTTTAGCTTCAACTCTTCCCAGCTTTTATATGCTTGAACTTGCAGTGTGATACCTTTATTTGGTTGTGTTTACGTGTGTACACTTGCATGCACACATAAATCCCACAAATATACAAATCAAACAGAAACAGTACATCCAAATGGTGTGAATTTTAGAAGAAAGCAAACATTACCTGTAAAGGAAAAATTCAAACTATTCACCTAACATGAACGTGGAGCTTCACGTTCTGTTATTTGGTAGTACCATTCAGGCTCCATAAGATGGCAGACCTGCATACATTTAACAGATGTTTGTGTAATGACATTGCTGTAAATACATTTGGTTTTTAAATGGTTGCTTTAAATGGATGGGGCATGTTTTCAGTCAGAATGTTTAGAATGTGATATATTTAGAACTGTAACAAACTCTGCTTACTACTCCATATTGCTTTTGCCATACGCTCTGATGGCTTTGGACACGGCCTACATAAGGCACCTGTAAAAAAATAAAACGTAGCATTATCACTCAGAGCTGATTGATTGGGAACTACCAAAACTTAGGCAATGTAATTATTTCTAATAAACGCGTAATTAGTTTTTATTCCCATTGATTCATTCTAGAACTTTTGGCCATTGTAAGCTAACTCTTACAATATGTTGCTGCCCTGAACATACTGAAGCCCTTGAGGTTATCTTTTAAATAGTCTGCTTTACAGGAGACTGTTTGGGGCAACAATAACTTACTTGTTAACCCTGAAATTGGTATATTTATTTCCCATTGAATGATGGGATGATGTCACTTCTAAAAGTTTTTTCAGGTTCTCTGACATTAATGCAGTTCTATTATTTGTAGGGTCATTATAGTATTATTACACTAAATTAATACAACAAATTTGTTTTATGAGTCATATAAGGTTGTTCTCGAAAATACTCCAGAACAAGGTGATGCCTTTAGCAATGCTTTATACCAATTTCCTTTACGTTTGTTAAGACATCAAGCTGATTTAGACCTAAGGTGTTCAAACGTGAATTTTTCAAAAACATTATTATACTTAAAATGACCAGGTAAGAAACAGAATGCATTTGCAGTCTCACTCTTATGTTTCACTTTAGCAAACTTGGACTCATAAACGTTATAATTACACAGGCATATAATTTTCCCATAAAGGTTTCATTGCACTTGTTCCACTTGGCTAGGATTACAAGGAAAAGTGGTTAGATTGTTTTTAATATTTTGAAAGAGTTCTTTGGAAAAAAGACAGTAAGAAGTGTTCATGCCAGCAGGAAAGCAGTTTGTACTCAGTAGGGCTCTGAAAAGGAAATCATGATAATTTTAAATTAAAAACTTATCTACTTCCAGGTAAGCAAATGGAACAAAGAAAATAAATTACCAGGGAATTTAACTCAAAATCCCTATACTAGAACATCAAGAATGTTATCCTGAAAACTGTAGTTAGGAAGAAAACTTTCGCTAGTGTGAAAAAATTGGGCTGTTATGTTCATATGCAAATTTGTAATTTTTTCATATGTAAACATGCTCTTTAATAATTGCTTAGCAGCAAAACCTTATTTAAAACACTGCTCCCTGACACATTCACAGGCTTCTTGCTGACTCACTCTTCAAGAATGGGATTTTGAAAAAGAGCAATGAAAACACTCCAGTAACAGAAATACTGAAGAATTTAGATAATGAGTGTCTGTAACCTACTTCTACCTTTAGACACTTATTGCATCAAGATTCACAGATGTGCCAGGAAGTTCTTGCTGTTTTGAAACCCCCATCGTTTTTAAAGCAGTCCTCTAAGCTTCTTACTGGTGCAGAGACGACTTTGTTTGCTTCTGGTTTATCTATGCTTATTTCAATTAGAGACATACCAAAAACCCCAGACGAGTGGTTATGGTATCTCTGCAGCTCCTTATGCAACAGGGCTTTGGGCCAGTGGGTTTTGGCCAGGCCCAAGGGGATACCAGTCCCACATGGATGCAAACCAACCTCGCGTGCCTCGGTACAGCTTCGCGGTTCGGGGCTAATTTAGCAGAAGCATCTCTTTTGTGTTGAAAGATTTTGCAGCGTTTCAGCAAGATATTTCAGCGATCAGTCATCACTTCGCCGTGCATATCCTCCCCCAGCTGTCACTCAAGCTGTCACTCGGAGCAGCGGTCCAAGAGACGCTTCTCACACGGGCAGTGCAAGGGCAGGACAAGCAGGTTTGTACTGCCACGTTTTGCACCTCTGGCACCCTGTGTTGTGCAAAAGGATTGAGAAAAGAGGCTTTGTCTTTCTGCTGCTTTTTCATGTAGAAACCCTGCTCTAAAGAGGTCACCGACCGCGGAACAGCTTCTTCCTGCCAGCTCTGGCTCATGAGCCAAGCAATTGCTATAGCTGCAAGCCGCAGCGGTACGAAGAGGCGGGAAATGTAGCGCTGGGACTGCTGGTGCTGCCGGGAAGGGCCGAGAGCGCCCAGAGCTGGCCGCTGCTGCGGGCAGGGCCGGCTGCGGGCGGCCATTCCCGCCGGGGCCGCGGCCGCCCCCCGGCACCGCTCTGGCACGCGCACCCCAGCATCCTTGCTTGACGCATTGCAGGTACCGCGCGACCAATCAGAGGCCTTGACTCTTACCAGATAACCATTGCGGAGTCCCGTCAGCCAATCAGGCGCTCCCTGACAAAGTGCTGCCTCAGAGGTTTCAGCACCGCTTCCGTTGGGTGCCGCCGTGCCACGCCGCGGTAACCTTCCGCGAGAGGATATAGGTCCCGCCGCCGGCCAGCGGCTCGCTGGCGGGAGCAGCCCGCCGAGGGACGGAGGGAGCCGGGGCCGGATCGGCCGCCCCAGCGCTGCCTCCCCCTCGCTGGCGGTGCAGGACCTGGCAGCGCGCGGGGTGCAGCCGCCGTCCCCCGGGCAGCGAACGGCCGCCGAGTCCTGCACAGAGCCCTCCCGCTGCGGCCCCGTTGGCTGCGGGAAAGAGGGGGAAAACAGGGTCCCTCGGGAGGCCACAGGAGGCTCCGGGAAAAGGAAGCGGTTTGTGCTGTGTCGCCCGGGCCCCTGCTGTTGGGTGTAACGTTAATCGCCATCGGCAGCTCCTGCCTGGAGAGCGGGAGGATCAGCAGCGCCGAGCCGAGCCAAAGCCTCGGTGCAGGCGAATCCTGAAGTGCCTCCAGAGGAGCTGCAGAGCTGCCTGTGCCAAGGCGGCCAATGGCATCTGCGAGAGGCACAGCTGAGAGCCCTGCAGTGGCCCTCGGTTAATTGCGGATGCCGCCACAGCGCCTGCGGGAGCGCCGGCAGGAGCCGCAGTGCTGAGCGCCTCCGGGGAGAGGTGCGAGGGGCAGGGCACGAGGGAAGCCGGTGTCTTAGCAGATAACTTGGATCTTCTGTGGCAAGGTGAAGTCCCCAGCATACGGACAGCTATTCCTCTATATCCTTCCAAACACCTATCAAAGGTGTACCTGCCTAAAATTCCACCTGCTTCCCCACACCCGCTGAACAAGTAATCGCTTTGAAGTGCAGGTTCAGGTGTAGCTCTGTTTTCATGCCAACGCAATTCTGCCGTGTGAGATCGCTCTCTAAAGGATGTTCCCTGGCCCCACTGAAAGCTGAGGGATTGGGGCAAGGATCTCAGGACAGACAAAATTCTAGCTATAACAGGTTTTTTTCGAGAATTAAGCTAGATGACTATTTGGCACCCATGGGCCCATGACAGAACAGAGTGCATCTTTTTTTTGCACAAGCTTGTGGGCCATCAGTAGGTCCTGAGAGAACAAGAGGAGACAAACTAAAGAAAGAAGTGGGAGGAAGAGTGGGAGGATATCTATGTTTAAGTGTTTTAACCCCATAATAATAATAACAAAATAGCCTATTTTGAGTCTTTTGCTTTTTGCTTATTTAATGCTGAATATCTTGTTTCAGTTATATTTTAGTTGAGAGGATTGGTGCTCCATAAGCCCCTAAAATAGAATATGGAGATAGAGACAGCAGAAGCAGAATGGTTGCCAAAGTGAAATGATCTGGAGTGCTGAGCACTGCATCAGCCCACACACAGGCCCACCCCGAGGATAGTGATGCAGAGAAGTCTTAGATGGTGCTCCCTGCTTGGAAAAATGATGTCAGTATTGGCAGACCCAAAACTAAACCAAAGGCTAACCAAAATAAACTCATTAAATGTACTTCCCTTCTATATAGCATAAAAACCCCCATTCTCAGTGCAGTGCACCTTTGTGTTAAGCCTGTGCTCTTTAACAGCACTGCTGACAGCTTCACAGCCAGCACATAACAGTGCACTTACTAAATATAAGTACTTCATTAGCATCTAGAATACTTCTGCTACCACAGAAATAACAACAAATGGCCATACTGTGGGGAAGGTCAATGCTGCTTGCCAGGAAAGGTGTGCACAAAGTGCTACATGCCTGGGACAGACCGGATTTTAGGCGTATTTTTATTCCACAGAAGCTGATAGACTCAGAATAAAGCAGGCAGAACAGAGGTTTAATTGGGTAGCTGATGTGATCTGTACCCTCACAAAAACGTGGGGAAGAATACGAAGCCCCATGGGACAGCTCTGCTTTTTAAGTTTACAAAGAAAGATGGATTTTCTTGGTACAATTTCTAGAGTTTCAAGGATGATGGGAGGTGCTTTAGGATGGAGACGCATACTCTGAGGGTTAGACATTTTAAGAGGCTGAACTTCACACGTGCTGGTGTCCCCAAAACTAAGAACCTAAAGTTCTACACAAAGAACTGGATCAAAGAGAAACCTTAAGGGGGATATCAGAACCTACATTCTGGAGGCATCAGATGTCCCTATTCACCACAAGACTTTAAAAGAGATGAGCCCTTAGGAGAGGACTTCCTAGGTACTGCCATGGAATGTTCCCAGGGGAGAGGCAGTCTATTGGCTCTCTGACAATAGGCTACAGAGATGGGAATTTATAGTTTTATATAGAAATGCATCTTCTCTTCAAGGTTGTTGAAAAATATAGGGCTTTTTCCTCCCCGGCAGTGTTGATGAGTTGGAGAAGTTATTTCGTTATGAGGTGGGTTTATTACTGGTGCATTCACAAGCAACATAAAATAGCTATCCAAAGAAGTGTAATGTTTCCACAGTTTTCTTCCTGTATGTAAGACAAAGGAAGAAGTGTCATTTGGCAATGGTGCTGGCTTCCAGCATCTGTAATTTGGGATGTATCTACACTTCCCACCTCAGGCCACCTTTGCTGTATGGCAGATTAGAATGCTGGATGTGTCTTGGATGACAGTATTTGACATCCATTATTAACTCAGGCGGTTTTGATCTTGTAGCTTCTTATCCTTAGATAAGATTCTATCCCAAACTTATTGAAACGCCTCGATTCAAGTGTGTGCGGGAAATGAAGGAAAGAATAAATCCCTAACTGATGCAAATTAACATGGATTTATTGACTTCAGGGCATGTTTACATTGCTGAAAATCTGTACCAGAAATTATGATTCTGATTTAAAATTATGATCACCCTTGAACTGCATATGTGGAGTTGTTGAATTTTTTACCATTAGCTGTAGCATGAAGACTTACAACAGCTCCACCTGACCCAAAGAAATTTCATTTAACATAGACCTACTACAAAATTACAATTTGGAGCTAAGTAAGGGAGACTTGGCCATTAGAGGATGTATCTGTGGATTTTAAATACCTGTCTGCCTATATCATATATATTCTTATATTTGTTAAACTTACCTGGGACTTTTATTGCAAAACTGATACCCCAATTTGCCCCACGGGAGTATTCAGATGAAAATTGATTACTCATGGTCGAAGGGGAGGTATAAAAAACAATGCAAACAGCTCATTTAATAATTTCCATTATGTAAAAAAGCAATCCTAAGTATCTGTGAAGATTTTTTTTCTATGTTAAGTAGGAAAAACTGACATGAGGAACAACATCACTGGGAATGAACAAACTGATTTCCAGCCTTTCTTCAGCACTTGAATTCTGAAGGATATTTGTTTACCATTGTTTATTGTACCATTATAAGCTATATATTAGTTCAAAATCTGTAGCTAATGGCAACAGCTGTTCAGCTTTTATCAATTCTAATGCAGAAATTGGAACATATAAAGTAAACCAGTTTTTGGCCCACTCATTTTTCCAGCATATTCTTAAAAAATAAAATGCAAACTCAAGACATTCCTAATAAGGTGAATATGACAAAAAATGGTTTGTTACATTATATCACTTAAAAATTTGAGGAATCCATCTACTGAAATTAGAAACGGAGTTTTTCCTCTATCATTAGAATAACCATTTCTATAAGTATCATTCTATACAGGATATTTTAAGATATATTTATGGTAAAAATATATTACTTTCCTGTGACAGATGTATTACCTGGACTCATCGTCAGGGAATGTAGTTCTTATACATGTGTCTATCAGCGAACAAGCAAGACCTAGGTATGCTTGACAATGTTACGTAAAAATATGCAATACTTAGCAAACACATAATACATAAATATCCTTTCCTCTTCTGCATTTGATTCTTGAAAAATAGTGGATACAATTTGGCGTTTATCTGTAAAAACACTAACGGTAACAAAACACAGAAAAATGGAGTGAGTAACTTGTTTATATCATGAATCATCCAATGTTTACCTTTCTATGAAACTGGCAATTGCAAAAACTGAAAAGGAAAATCCTGTTTTCACATATTCCAATGTCTCTAGAGAACTCGTTGTATGACTATGAAGAAAGGTTGGGGGTTTTAAGGCTGTGTGGAAATGTTTTGTTCTTTTTTCATTTATTTTACATTGCAAGTGTTAAAAAAAAAGTAGGAAAAAGCACTTTGGTTTAAAATAATTGTTTTATTATGTTTAATCTGCAAGATATATGAGTGAGACTATGTGTGGAAGCAGGTCTGTAATTCCCATATTTCCAAGTCTTTTTAAGACAGGATCTTTGAGTTTCCCAACTCAAACTATGCTAAGTTTAAAACATGAAACTTTTCAAATTATTGGGTCTCAAGGATGCCATTTTACATAGGTACATGAAAAAGGATTCACTAATTTAATTGCAATGTGTAAATAATCTAGTTCTAACTAATGGTTAAATTAGTTTCATATCAACATCTAAAACTTTACAAGACAACAGACACTCAACATAGGTAACAATCACTGATGATTCAATCACATAGATGGCCTTCGAACACTAAATGCTCAGTGAAAATCCATAATTGTGTGTGATTATTGATGCACACCAGTAGGAATGAGGCATATGTAAAAAAAATCACAAGCATATAAAGGATTGGGGGGTTTGGGGGTTTTTTTAAAAATTTCTCTCAGAAAAAAACGAGTTACCTACAGGAACATGTATGTAACCATTAAAAAATGCTCCAAGGTGTGGAACTTTAAATGTTCAGATGAAAGCAACTTTTATTTTCACATCTTGTATAAATGTGGTCAAAATCAATTCTGTTCTAGCTTTTTATTTCAATGGAGTTCCACCCACTTATTTGCAATCTTAGTGAAGCTTATAGTTTATAAGGATACTTGCTTAGGTTTTCACAGCTGCCAGTGGCATTTAGAATCATTAATTTTCTGTGGAAAATGGTCTCCCCAAAAAACGTTTCTTATATGAAGAGAATTTTGTAGACAGTGTAAAAAAATTGATATACCAACAGAATTCCAGCTGACTTGAAAAGCAGTACAACAAATTTAGTTTGGGTAGCTCACACATATAACTGGCCATATTATACCCATGAAAACTAATCATTAATTTTTCCAGTTGCACAGATGTTGCATACACATATATACTTGATTTTGGCTTCTTGTATTTCTAACTTATTATAAACTGGTTATCTATGCTTATTGCCATAATATCAGCCTCCCAGCTGTGCATTAAATGATATGACAATTTCTGTCCATCTGTTCCCACATCGGTTCTCTCAGGACAGATGTCTGTGAAATGTTTTAATTTATTTTTCAGGGTTTTTTAAACTTATGTATATACAATGTAAGAAAACAGGTGATGCGTGTGAGGCCATGTTCTTCGGTGCTTATGTGAACAAAGCCAAAGCTGAAAAGCACACCTTGTATGTAAGTAGTAAGGTTTATTTTGTTTATTATTTTGTCAGGTTCTCAACAGAATTCTTCTTTATATCTTAGGCCGCTCCCGAGGAATGAACATGGTAAGTCTCTGGCGAAACAAAGACCAGCTGTAAGACTGTAATCTTACTATCACATCAAGGCGAAATTTAGGAATGAAAATTTATATTAGGTAGAATGGTTGCAAGTCTTCCACTGCAACCATTTTATTTATTTTATAAATAAATTTATAAAATAATATTTTCTTAGTATTACAGTTCAAACACAAGTCCACAAGAGCATGCTTAGAGAGTAAAGTAATTTAGAACAGTAAATTTATCCAGTCAAAATTCATCGTAATAGCTGTTGCACAGCCCTCTGTTCATAGAAAAGCTCTATAGGAATGGGATGGCCAAGTTCTATGGTGTCAGGCACAAACACTGAGTAATTCCATGGCCCAGTCCAGCTCCCACTGAGATTCAGGAGATTTTGAATGAGGCTGTAGAAGATCCTGGCAAATCATTTGACATTGTATGTCATTGGAATGACAGGGGCATTTCTTGCCTGGCCACAACTGAATGTAAATTTTAAGAGAACAAAGAATACTGATCAAGATCTAGCTGTACAACTGAGTAAAAGCAAATTTACAAGGAGCAGGGAGATGCCAGTTTAGATGATTTTTTATTTGCACTAAATAAGCATCAAAAGATTAGTATTCTGTTCTGTGTACATTTATCATTGCCATATGTCAAATTACAGAAAAAAATTCCCCTTAGTCAGAATGGTATTTTGGAACGTGAGCTGTGAAATATTTTCAAATACAGAATGATGCAATTTAAAGAGAAACTACTGCAGAACCCAACTGTGGCACCTTACTTGATCATCCTGAAATTTGTAAAAAATAAAGCAAGATAACTATACTCCAAACTACTTTAAAAGTGACTTTATTTCCAAATTTCATTTTAAATATAAATGAATTATTAACATGAACCGTCAGGTTAGGAAAAGTAGACACAAAAGGTTAAAGAAAAAAAAGAATTAGGAATAAATGCACAGCAATCCTTTTACTCAAAGGCCCTGTTAAATCTTTGGCAACATTCACTGAATGTGACTGAGTGGCTTTCTACTTCACATTTCCAAGTTTCATCACGTATGTCCAAGCGCTGTAATACTGATAGTTTGTAAGAGAATCTACATAAATTTTAATTACTTGTCTTATAGTCTCTCCTCAACAGATAAATCTAATCCCTTCACTTTTTAACAAGTGAAGGTTTGGATCAATGGAAGAACATGTTACGTGTGCTTAAAATTAACTTTAAGGAGACTGAAATAAAGCACCCACATTCTAAACTGTCACATTTAAATGTTGGTAAGATTATTCTTCTGATAATACCTTTTCTTTGCAAGATAATTGTACAAATTTATTAGCCCCATATTTATGTAGAATTCAGTGTTTTAACAATGAGATCTTCACCTGTGTAAGACCAGCACAATAAGTTGAACAATTAGTACATGAACATTGTTCTTTACATATCCCTGCGAGTCTCAGAGAGTTCCAAGATTCACTTATGCAAGCAAATACTCTTGTAGCTCACACCAATCAAACATTGTGCCATGCTTTCCAGAAAGAAATTGAGCTAGGAATGTAAGAGCTTAAAATTGCTGGTCTTGTTTGAAAACGAAAGATCAATTATTTGCATGTTCTCCCACAGAAAAAAAGAAATAAAAAATTCAGCATCACTATTTGGTAGTTTAAAAAAAAAAAAGGCATATTAAAAATAGGAGGCTGGGCATTCCACATCTAAAATGGAAGCTGTCTACAAACCTATCATTTGCACACTAGCCAGCTGAAAACTGGTTTTCTGACACCATTTCATACAGTAGTTGCTAAACAAATGCCAAAATGGTTTGGGAACCAAACTATGACACATTAAATATGCTATTTTGTTTGCTGAGAAATCCCTCTACATTGCAAACAGGTAACTGTTGTGCTTGCCAACCTATCACTATGTTCCAGAAAGGCAAGCAAATAAATTGTAACTTCAGTGGCAGAGCTATTGAAACTGTTAAACAAACTGAACCAAACTGATTTTGTCTTTATTTCAAACACTGAAAAGTACGTGTGATTTTTCAAAAACAGAACAGACAAATGAATTTCAAAAGATATTGCAAGCAGATCTATCAGAATTTTGACCACACTGGAAATACTGCAAGCCTCCCAATCCAGAGAGAGGCCTAAACTAGAACCTTCAACTAAAAATACCTTGAACTACAAAAAATCTGAAAATCTAAGGGAACCTGTCATGAATGGAACGAAAATCCTAGATTCCAATGTGGGTCCATGATTGTTTGTGCTTCCATACCTGTTAAAGGAAGTACAGTGTAAATACTACAATATATTTTTGGGTCATTACCAGTGTGGACAAAATCCTCAGAGCTGACAGGGAAGAAATGAAGAAAACACTTTGACATCAGGACATGCTTTTGCTGCCTCTCAGTTGCAGGCTTCTGAAGAGGCTGAAGTGACAGCTCAGTTGTAGACCATCCGATTCTGGATTGAATTTCGCCGTCGTCTGGATTTTGGTGCTTGACAAAAGCCCTGTGATTAATAAAAAGGCAGCTGTGCTCGCTTCAACATTTTAGTTTTACAGTCGCTGTCGCACACGCCTTGTCACCGAAAAAAAGTGCTTTATTAACGTTTCCCCCCGTCCCCCCGCCATCATCCTCTCCCAAGTGCCGCTTCGGGCTCCCCGGGGGAGCGCAGGCCCGCCCCGCCGGCGGGGATGCTGTCTAGAAAATAAAAAAAAGCACCAACTTGGCCGAGATGCCCTCGCTCCGGGGGTTCCTGCCTGGAGAACGGCGGGGACCCGGCAGGGACCCGGCGGTGAGGCGGCTCCCCGCGGGCTGCGCCGGCAGCAGCGCTCGGCAGAGAAGAGCCACTGCCGGGAGCGGGCTGCCCTCGCCCCTCTGGGGGCGCTCGGCCGCGGGGCTGCGGGAGCGGCCCCGCCGGGGGAGGGGCCGGGCCGCCGAGGGGGCAGGGCCGCCCGCCGCAGTCACCTCGCACATACCGCGCCGGGGAGGAGGGAAAAGGGCCCCGCTCCGGCGGAGGGATACAGCCCCACGTATATAGCGGGCGGCGCAGGCTCACAGCCCCAGCACTCTGTGAGCCGCGCCGGGAGGAGGCAGCAGCCGCCGCCGCCGCTCGTGGTCGCGCAGTTCGTGCAGCCGCCGCCGG
>VWZT01009513.1:1556918-1698073 GCA_013397055.1 Pachycephala philippinensis
TTTCCTGTGAGTGTGTGTGTGTGGCTTTGGCTTTTTCCAAATGTGAAAGTGTGGGCTGGATACACTTGGTGCATGGCTTAGAAACATGGGACTGGAAAGAACTTCCTGGGTCATCAGATCCAGTCCCCTGCTATTGCAGGCAACCGTGTCATATAATCCTTTTAATAAACTGATCAAGCTTAAACACCTGCTTGTAAGTGGCTTGTTTTCATGGAAGTTCTGTAACTCATGTTGCTCTCAACTGATGCAAATAGTATATGAAATATGAAGTTAATCAAAAGGTCCTCCAGCTTAGCTTTAGGTTTATCATTACATTTATTTAACTGACTTCCTTGAACCTGTTATTATTTGCACAACACTCAGGAAAGTGTTGAGTCCTTACCCCCCTTTGCTATGAATAAGAGTTGGTGTGCTTGCTTATTTTTTTTAATGGAAAAGATGGATGTCTGGCTTATTGAAACCTGTTAGATATGTTAATTGTCAAGGCAAGAAACAATTGAGTTACTTGTATTTGATACATAAATTTAAGGCTAGAGTATACATAACCATTTTTAAAACACATCAACTTGCAGTGTAGTTTTATATTTAATACTGAAATTGTACTGCTAAAGTTTAAACTGCTGTTAATCATATTCCTCTTCTGATCATAATGAAAAAATAAAGGGTAAGAAAATGCTTAACATAGATTATTCATTATCATGCTTATTTTATTAATAATTCAGGCATCAAAACGTCTCCAGGTATGGGGCATTTGTTCTGTTTGCTGGGGTGGGCTGGAGCGAGGGGTGGGGAGGGGTACTGATGTAGAAAATTCTTAACCCCCAACCATTTGTCACACTTGCACAGCTTCAGAAGCACAGACATTATAAAAAGCTGTTCAAGAAAGGACCCTGTACCTTACTGATGCCTTAGGTGCACATGTGGGTGTGGGTCTGGTCTGTGGGCCATGGACAGTGCAGCAGCTGCCAGTCCCTGCACCCAGTGTGGAGTGGGGTGAGGCTGTGTCCTGGTCCCTGGATTGCAGCACGTGTTTGATGTGAATGCAGATTCTTGTTCCCAGATGACGACATCCTAAACCAAAACCACAGTCATGGGGTTTAGAAATACCAGCGTTAATAGAGCTTGCTTTTCCCCTGCCATGAAACTAACTGGAACACTTGTTTTGCTGCAATCTAATTAGGGTTTGGGTTCTTTTTGTTCCATGGCTTTGGTTCGGTTTGGTTCGGGTTTTTTTTGGTTTGGTTTGTTTGTTTGTTCATGGGGGGGGTTGTTTAGTTTGATTGGGTTATGGTGTTTTATCGTTGTTTGGGGTTTTTTTTCAATTTACTGAGTGAAATCTGACATAGGACTGGTAGAACCACAGCATGTTCTTCTTATACACAGACATACAACTGTCGAGTGATCATAGGCAGTGAAGGCTGATGCCCTGGTTCTCCTGACTGACATTTAGGAAACCAAATAGTATACTTTCAAGTAGGGTGGGTGGATCTTTAAAATCAGCAAGGCAAACATATCAAGTTGTGTGGGGATTTTTCCTAACAGCATTGCAATTCCAAAATATTAATGGTATTGGGTTTTTTTAAAATCCAAATACAAGATTATGAAGTAATGAATTACATGATGAATTGCATAAAGAACTGGGGTTCCAAAGATTCTTGATGTGGTTTGCTATAGAAACTTTGCATGAAGGCTCAATGACTTTTTATATTTTCTAAGAACCCCTATCAGTGAGTATCCTAGGGAAGGAGTTAGAGGATATTTGAAAGAGTTGGTAATTTATTTCATAGTAATAAAGGGGGTTTTGAACTGAGGTGAACAAGTATCCCAATAAATGGCAGAGCTGCTGATTAGGTAGACACCAAGAGAACCTCTTGGAATCTCCTAGATGATTAAGCACAGTTGTTATCCAGCAGTAAATGAGTGTTGCTCTCTATCCAACTGCTGACTGTAACTGGGAGCACAGCACACTTCAGAGTACAGCACAGCCCTTTTGGCCCTCAAACTATTAAACTCCAGGACAAAAACCGCAAACATTTAATACAAAAAAATGGTGTTTTACAGCAGGGGGTGAAATTTCTCCCTCATCCCTGTGGAGACAGCACCGTGTAGCAAACACAGCTGAGAAGAAGGTCTGCCAGCATTGCCGCCAGTGACCCTCAAAAAGAGGTTGCAAGTTGTCCTTTCCAGCATCCTCTAGGTGATGGACAAAGCTAGATCTGCCTGGCTATGGGTACCACAGCCTCATTTGTGGTGTCTTCTTGTTTTGATCTTTCATAGAAGTTTCACTGACTGGGAAATCTTGCACAGATCTCCTCTGAAGAGCTGCTTTCATTTCAGTTGCCTTAGAAGTCAGCATCCACAGACATACTGAAAGAATTATTCATAGTGCAGGCTTTTCCTGACAAAAGCAACTCCTAAAGTAGTGGTTGAAGTGATGCCTAAAGAGCATCAGAAGTACAATATGAAAACTGTTCTAATCATCTAAAAATTAATCAAAATTATTTCTGAATATTTTTTATTTCTAGATCTCTAAATATGATGCATTCGAAAAACAGATTCTTGAACAAAAGTCATGCTTGCCCTAAAATTGGCAGCATTTAAAATGAACACAGTATTTTAATAGGAACCAACTGAGAAATCCATAAAAAGGCATTAAAAAGCATTCCCCATTTTACTAGTTTGCAGTGGGATTGGCAGTAATAATGCTGCCAGTGTAGTAAGTATTCTGAAAAAGGGTAAGGTGAAAGAAACGGATAGAGGGAGAGCAAAAAGAATACCTGTGCATGGGACTGCGTTGTAGTCTTGTCCTGCAGAGTATTTGTCATCCACGAGGCTATAAATATTTAATTGTGGGCTCCCTGGGCATTAAGGTCTTTTAGCAGTGGTGCTGTTACTCAGTTTGTCTGGTTTTCCTGGCCCCCCGTAACTCCCCCTGCTCCATGCTAACTTCACATTTACCTGAAAATATACAGCCTGGAAAAGTTGTAAGCCTGCTCTGTTCAGACCTTGCCAAATGTGCTCTGCTTATTGTCAGCCTTCTTAAAAAATATATTAAAAATAATAATTTCCTCCAGACATTCTGTTAGGAGACAAAATACGACCATGATTTCAGAAAGGTTTTACTGACTATCTTGTGAAGTGAAATTTTAGCCCAGAGTATTTAGCCCTCTAGGAATCTCCGTGCAACATCAATAAAATTTGTTTCTCAAGGGTTTTGACAAAAAATTTGATGGATATTTCCAAATAACTCATTTGTTTCTTTAGATATTAATAAATAAAAATTCCTACACAAATATACCAGATGCCCTGACAATCAGTGTGCATGATGCTGTCCACCTTACACAGCTGAGTTAAAGACAAGTAGATTCAATCAGTAAATTAAATCAGTAAGTAAAACATATCTTTAGTACCAAAAAAGATATCTTGCTCTATGGTACAGTTACAAAAGCATAGCTAAAGCATTAAAATTTATTTTCTGATTTATTTTCCATCAAATTAATTTATAGAGGAAGGCAATTTCTTAAGTAGCTCAGGTTATTATTTTCTATATTAAACACTTGCACACATGGAAAATACTATTGCACAAAAATGGTCTTAGAGTTACAAAACTAAGTACTCAAAATTGAAAAAACCCCAAACAATTAAGGGTATCCATGAAACTCCAGACTGGCCGATTGCAAATGTGATTGCAGAACATCATGCCACTGTCTTGTCTCATTCTCTGCTGCCCTCAGCATCTTTCCATCAGTGTACTGAATATTTCATTTCAACTTTCCTTTTGAATGCAACATTCCATCCATACCCTAGGCACTACCCACTAGCCAGGTCTTGTCCCAAAGTCAGAATTACTATTTTCCTATGACACTTAGGTGTCTGAGTGCTTCACAAATGCTGCTTTCTTTTAAGGACACACAGTGAATTGAGGACATGCTTTATCCTCACCAAACAAAGGAGCTGAGGTGCACTGAAGTCCAAAGCCGTATTTCTGAGACATCAGTCCGAGACGTTTTCATTTGTCAGAATCATAATCATGCCTTATGTGTGGTGCAAAGACACCTTGTCAGTAAGAGGATCTTTCAAGTCTGAAAACCAGTCTCAGCTTCTGGGTCAGGCTGTTACTGTCCAACGTGCTTGGAGGAAGCGGCTGCCTGTAGGCAGCTGAGTCTGAGTGGTCCATCCCACCCCACAAAGGGCTCCGTGCAGAGACCACGAGCGCTTGTTTTCCAGGGCAGCAGTGGCCTGCATTGTCCAGCAGGTCAGCTTGCTTCTTTCAGCCCCTATATCACTCACTATGCATTGCCTCATTTATGCAAAAGAAGAAAAGACAACAACTATGCAACATTTCTTTCATTGCACCACGCCGATTCATGTCCTGAGCAACAGGGAAGAGAACAAACTGAAAAAACCAGGGTGATTTCATGCTAGGACCACAAAATAGGGTGGTGGTGATGGCTTGTGAAAGGAAAGTAGGGGAATAAAAGTGGCAAAACCCCTCAATTCCAGCACTTTGTGCTTTCCAGCATAACTTTGTACTTTCATTCATGTTTCAATCCTGTAATTTACTACCACAAAAGGGAAAGCAGAACTACACACCCAGCACAGGAAACTCGGTTGTGTGGCATCATGGTGACACCCCGGTGAGTCATCATCTGAGCTGCTGCCATGGGGTTTGGCACAGAGCTCTGTGGCCTCTCGAGGTAACAGAGGGACAGCAACCAAAGCTCTTTTGCTTCCTCAGCCAAGCAAACATGGGGAGGGAGCACTTTGCCCACAGGTTTGCAGAGGAAAGGTGGATTCAGGACTGTGGCAGCAACTCAGAGCTCTGCAGGAGGCTATGCTTTAATGGTCCAAACCTTTTCCACCCATCCCCTGTAACCATGATCCCATACCTCCTGTCCTCTTCCTGTCCTGCCTACCCCCTTCCTCTCCAGTTTATTCTCTACCCATGTCAGGCCCAGCTTGTGCCTCTCAGACTTTATTAGGTTTCCTTGGCCCTTGCTCCTTTTTCATCTCTGCTCTCATGGGCTAACCCCAATTGGGAACTCAGCCCCACCACCCACTGGCTTGCTCCCCTCCCCAGTGGGATGGGGGAGAGAATCAGAAGAATAAAAGTGATAAAATTCGTGGGTTGAGATATAGAGAATTTGATCAGGAAAGTAAAAGCCACGTGCACAAATAAAGCAAAACAAGGAATTAATTCACCACTCCCCATGGGCAGGCAGGTGTTCAGCCATCCCTAGGAAAGAAGGACTCTATCCCACATAATGATTATTTGAGAAAACAAACACAATAACTCCAACAACATCCCCCCTTCCTTCTTCTTCCCCCAGATTTTGTTGCTGAGCATGATGCCATATGGTATGGAATATCATAGAATGGTTTGAGTTGGAAGAGACCTGAAAGATCATCCAGTTCCAACCCCTCTTCCACTAGACCAGGTTGCTCAATGCCCCATCCTGCCTGGCCTTGAACACTGCCAGGGATGGGGCATCCATGATTTCTCTCGGCAGTTCCCTTTGGACAGCTGCAGTTGGCTCTCCTGGCTGCGTTCCCTCCCAGTCTCTGTGCACCCCCGGCCTGCTCGCTGGTGGGGTGGGGTGAGGTGAGAGGCCAAAAAAGTTGATGTTGTGCAAGCACTGCTCAGTGATAGCTAAAACATCCCTTTGTTATCAACATTTTTGTGTCTCACAAGTCCAAAACCGAGCACCATACGAACAACTATGAAGAAAATGAACTCTACCTTGGCCCAAACCAGTACATCAGCCCATCTGTTTCTCTCACTAATGAGGGCTGCCAATGATATATCTTCTTCCAGATCTCACAAGCACCAACTTTTTGTCCTAACTAGTTGATTTCTCACCAAGCAACTTTATCCTCTGTGTTGCCTAAGACAGGGCGATCACTCAGGTCAGGGCACAGAAGATAATTTTCCTGTGCTCTCTCAGGCCCCAGGTTGCAGTTGTGCATCTGAGCCTTGCCCCACTTGCCTGACTCACAGCAGCACAGAGCTGTGGATGCAAAAGAAAAAGATAAAGAGGAGGTTGCCCTGAGCTTCAAGCTGGGGATACTTAGTCTGGGGTTAGGCAGCTGTTGGAAGCCTGCCTTGGTCATGAGTGCTGGCTGTGAGGGTCACTGCTCTGCCTCACCACTTTCCTGAAATGCTGCTTTTGTCTCAGAAGAGTTACTGCTTTTGTAAACACGGAGTGCCCCACTCTCATATCTTCTTGCACTCAAGAAGAGCTTTGTTGTCCACTTCTGAACAGAATCATACTAGAGGTATGCTTGAGCACTCACTTCATCCACCACTGATACTCAGACATCTTGAGCCTAAAATGGGGCAGATTTACAAGAGAGTCTTTGCACATGGGTTGTTCCCAGCAGAGATCAATACATTAAGTTTTGAACTTAGGGCTGTAATGTGGTGCAGAGTAAGTCTGAGACAGGGGGGAAAGTGATGGCAGGGACTGACACACAGATCCCTCCCAGCCTTCTTCTCCTACCAACTCTCCTCTCCCTTTGTCTTCCCTTCTTACCTAATCTCCATCTCTTCTTATACATTGTGGCACAATTTACCTATTCTACAAAGACCCCCTCACTGAACCTAATTCTGTTAATAGGCAGCTTTAGATTAGGACATCAGTTACTATTTGCTAAACTACTGCAGGAGTACCCACACAGAAGAAGTACTAGTAAGAAGGTCTCAATTGCAGAAGTATGCCTGCACGAAGAGTCACATAAAGGTTTATTGCACTGATACTAAATTATTGTGGTAGTTTGAAGTTTTATGAAGCAATATTTATAATAATGTCATTTTAGTGCTCTGTACTTAAACATATGAGACCTGATTCCATACAGTAGGTAGTTGCTGTTTGGGGGAAAATAACCTTCCTTTTCTGATGTGGCAAAAAGCTGCTTCATAGCAAAGCTGTTGCCACTAGTGAGTATGTATAAATGAAAAAGTAATATCTAATAAAATATATATAGCTAGGTACCTTTTTCAGACTTTTGCAGTACATTGCTTACTATGAATTAATGGAATGTAATTTAGTGTTTCTCTTTTTAGTAGGATAGGGAAGAATTCAGATTCTTACTCACAATTAATGTCCATCACAGGCAAGCTACTTCACACTGCCAGTCAAATGATGTTATTAGTTCAAGGATGAAGTATGAAGCTAATCTGTTTGCAGATTGTTAATTACTAGAACAATACTGAATCTCACACGCAGCTTTAGCTCCTAACATATTACCCAGAGGTCATATAATCTACTTGTATGGCAATGTAGGTATTTTTAGTGATTTACAACATGCCAGGTATTGTCTTGACCAAATTCTAGATTAAATTAGTATGAACAGTTAATACAATAACAACTGGAACCAGCATTAGGTCACACAGCTGAATTGGTGAGAAAATGGAAGCATTTTTTTAGAGCTACTGCTGCTGCACACTGTTGACTGCTAGTTTGGAAATTTATTTAATCTCTTCAGTTTTACTCTATTAGATTGGCAAAGTCCTCTTACCTGCAGATTTTCTAATGAATTGGGTATACACCCTGCTGAGTGAATAGGTTGCTGTTAAATATTTCAGTCTGGGATTTGACCCATTTTGCAAATTTATCACCTTCCAGCAAATTTTATCTCAATTTTATGTTTCCAAATAAGAAAATTTCATCACTCTTTTCGGCACAAACCAGTGAAAGCACCACTCTGTGATCATTTTGTTCTGTTCCTGCCCTGACAGCTCAGTGCCCATGAACTCTGGCAATTAGGCATGATTAGCTGAACAAGGCAGATTCATCATTGGCTCAGAATTTCTTTGATTCTGGCGATCTAGGTCAGACGAAGTTTTACAAAATGAGGTTTTGTGGTTTAACTTAATTTTTCATTACACCCTCTATAAAAAGAGAAGAAGGGTTTAAAAGGAAAAAGGTGTTACTGATATAAACAAAGGTAGAAAAGCCTGACTGATGGACTTAGGGAGGAATAAAAGATGAGTGTGTTTGGCAAAGCACTCGCACAGAAGAGCTCTGCTAAGGATGATGAGAGATTTCTGTAGAGCCAGCTCTGGGAGAATCCCTGCAGAGAATAGAGGCAAGTGGGGGCAGAAGTGTGTGAGGGAAGATCTAAAATAGATTAAAAAACCGTGAAACATGCAAATGGCCTTGGGAATGCAACCTACGACAAATGATAGCAGCCCTGCTGCAGAGGCAAAGCTGCCACAGCCTGCATTAAGCTGAGCAAGGGTTTAGGAAACAGTGACTTGGGAGGAGTGGGACGCAATCCTTTGTGTTTCCAGTTGCAGCCATGACTAGGGATGGCTTGGCTTTCTGCCTAGTCTTCAAAGCTGACTCTGTCTCCTGTGCTGCAATCCATGCTTCCAAGCTGAGTACTATTTTTTAGGGTGTTTTCTCTATATCCAGTTATTTCCCACATGCAGTTCTCCTCAATTTTTAAAATATTAGCAGACCACAGTTTAGGACTGAAACCTTACAAGGGATTAAGCTTGAATATGAGCTGGTTGACTGAAAACTGTCAGATGAGAGCTTAAAGCATAACAGAACAGTTATGGGTGGTTTAAAAGACAGAACTATATTTTCCAGTTCCTTTTTTAACCTCTAGCCCTATTTTTCTATTTCATCCCACCAGTTTTAAAACTAGTGAAACAAAGACTACCAAGAAGGTATAGCAGGTCCCAAATTAACACTTAGTGGCAAAATCAAATGCAGACACTTTCCTCATTTTGAATAGTTTAGGAAATGGCCTAGAGAAAGGGATATGGTGCAGAAACATCCAGCCCAAGTTCTTTGGTTCAGATGTGAGTTGCAAGTTGAGTTACTGCCAGCAAATGTCTGCTCTCAGTCTGCAGAGGAGACCTCCTTGAAATGTTGCCTTACCTATGGTTGCCTATTTCCCTTTCACGGGTGTTGCTATGGCAGGGGACCTGCTGTCTCCCAGTCTGGTGATACTCCAGCTGCTAAAGAGGCATCCTCATCTTCAGCAGGCTGAGGGCACACAGCTGTGAAGTTTAAGGACATGGCTCTGCAGGCCACGCTGCAAACGGAGTCCAAGGCTCCATGTGTTGCAGTGGTGACCAGGGGCTGCTCGACCAGCAAGGTTTGGCCAAGTGTCCTCGTTGTCACCCTTTGTGGAGGGGCAGGGACTCACTGCTGTGGTGACACACATGCTGGCCTGCTGGAGACTGGGGCTCAGGTACCTGATGGGCACCAGTCCCCTCCTGGGCAGGTTTTGCAGCCTGTGCCAAGCACTCTGCAGCTCACATCAGCACTGGCAGCTGATGAGCCCAGCCTAAACCAGCCGTGGGAGCCCCACACAATGCTCCGGGCTGCTGGGAATTACATCCTTAAAGTCCATTCTGGCTGCTCCACAGGACTGGGCTGGAAAAGGGGATTTATTGTTATTGTTGATATCATTATTCAAGCAAACAGGCTAGTGTGAGCTCCCCAATCACTGCTTTTATTGTCCTTCACAAGGAAGTCAGCCATGGAGCCGGTTCCTTCCCGCCTAGCCAAAACTTCCCTGTGCCCACAGGAGCAGAGCAGCCACCGGGCCAGATCCTGAGGCCAGCTGATTGCTGCCCCAAACCTGGCACCTGCAGCTCACTGGCCCATGGCAGCCGACTGCCTGGCCCAGGGAAATGTGACAGGACATTTGCGTGTTGGCAGCTGGGAAGGGCTGGAGGAAACTGGTCTCTGCTCAGCAGCTCCCAGTGCTGCCGCCTGGGATATAAACAGTGGGAAGGAAACATCTTACGACTGGATGCTGGCTGTATGCAGCTTTGTGAATGAAACACTGGCAGGTGAACCATCAAAAACAATTGGCAAATTCAGATTTAAACTTTATTAGTGGCCTCTCTCTTGTTAATAAAGCGAAACACCCCTATCCCCCTCTGAAACACAGTATATTTGATATTCATGTGCAAAGAGAAATTTTACACCTTTAAAACTGCCCATTCCCCAGCTGTTTATATTGTGTCAGTCATGTGGTTGCTGTTTTTCTCCTTTCTGGATCAATATGAACATCTTTAATACTTTTATGATTGGTCTCTATAAAAATTATCAGGAAAGTAAATGCCAGAAAAGAAAGGCCATTCAAATCAAGAGATAATTCTAGAAGGACAAATGAGTAGGAGGGTCCCTGGGTAAACCCACCTTGGAAATTAAAGTTTTCCTGGCATCAGAAGAGCACAACTCTGGAGCCACCACTCTGTGAGTAGCCATGGGAGAAAAGAAATGGCTAATTTTTGCTCAAGCCTTACCAAATGGAGTAGACTATGTGGCGACCTGAATCTCCAAACACCAAAGCCAAGCCTATCTCTCATCTCCATTATGGCACTTGAGGAGAAGTTAAGAAGCCAGGACTGTCAATTATAGTGTATTTCAAGAAGAAAATTTATTGCAAAATCGTTGTTTTTCCTTTGTCCAACCAGTCTCCCTTTCCTAACTGAAAAATTTTCCCATTTTTTGGCTTTAATTTGGCCTTAGTTTTTAAATATTGTGTAGCAATTAAAGATCATGCTCATTATGCCCACAGCAAACTAAGCAGAAGAGCTTTCAGTCAAATCCATCAAATTCTGGCTGTCTCATGCAGCTCCCTTCTTTTGTTTTGGGTTTTTTTTCCCAGTTAAAAAACCCTGAGTGTTTTGCAGTGATGCTATTAGGGAACTGCCTGCCTGCATATAAACAGCATTGCCACATTATTTCCATATGTCCAAGTGATTAACTCAGCTTCTGCCTGTCTTCGTTTTATCTTTTTTTAGATAACTAACAGAATTTCTTAAGTGTGTACTCAGGTCAATGAGCTCAAGAGCTAATGCTCAAAGAGGAGGACTTACAGGGAAATAAAAAGAAGAGCTCAATAAGCATTTATGACCCTCTCTCTGGTGAGGCTGAAGGCTGATCTGAGGCAGTAGTGACAGGTATGTTATTATCATACGCCAAATATTTAATTTTTTGGTGGAACAAGTTTGATAGTGACAGTTGACTTCCCCCGGGGCAAGTGGCCTCTTATGAATGTTATCTTCACTGTCAGCCTTGTTGGATGTCTTGAAGGACAAGCTGAGAACTAATTGGGAGCTGGATAGCAAGGGGCTCATGCATAGGGATGAGCCCTGGGCTGTGGGTAGGTGGGATAAGGAAACCTGGTGTTACAACTTCCAAGCTGTATCTGTTAGGGGGTAATTAGAAGATTTCAATCTTCAGGGGTGCACAAACTCTGTTATCCAAACAGTCATTGCCTGAATTATTCACAACTCATTTAAAAAGATAAGGAAATTAAATACAAGATATATGCACATAAATCATTGTGAGATCTTCCCAGTACTTGCTGTGGTCAAGAACGAAACCCAGCTTCCATTACAATCTCCTTTTCTCACACCTTTCTAACTTAGAAAATTAAATGAAAAGAGAAACATCAATTTTGAAGCAAATATATTTGTGTTGGTCACCTTCCAAGATTAATATTATGGGGGAGTTTGACTATCACCTTTATGCCTTCACCCATAAGTGTTTTTTTTCCTTTAAAAAGAAAATTAACAAAGAAATTAAATGCAAAGTGTTCAAGTGGACAAGTTCCAGGATATGTGAATATATGTGAGGTGTTCTAATCACCTCATTGTGCAACACTAGGGTTAATATAAAGTTATATAAAATATTTTCTCTAGTTTAACTCATACCTTGCAGACTATCCAGGGACCACGTTTTCAAAGTCAGTAACATCTCAGTTGAAAAGAGAACAGAAACTGCATAATGGCAATTATTTTGGAAAGAACTCCAGCCTCTTTCTTAGGTATTCAAGGCTTCCCTTGATGAATAGAGAAGTTATCAGTCTCCCACCAGTTCCCTCTGAATAAGGTTGCTGAGATGGCACTGTGTTTGCAGTTGGAGTTTTAAAGATTTTGTACAGTGCATAATTTTGAAGTTATGTATGTTTTCTTTATGTGTTTAGGCAATGCAGTGTGCTATGATGAAAAAAGTGAATTTTGCACTCACAAAGAATAAAATTATCCATTAGAACAACAGGTGTATTAATACAGAATTGCAATGAGTATTTAACATTATCAGAATATCACTTTGAGTTACAGCTGACTTATACATGCAATCCCATTGACTTTAATTGAGGAAAAAATTGGCTATATCTCTCTTCTTTAACAAATTGTTCATTAAATGGTTGTGAGTTCTCTACTGAACCATGTGGCACTTGAAAAGACCAGTATCTTCATTGCTCATTTATGATTCCTACTGAAAGTCTCCATTAGAGTTGTAATTTTGTCTTACATTAACAAATGTACTAATGGAATTGCCCCTTTTGGGCCATTATTTACTTTGCAACAACAGTTTCCATGTTTTGTTTTAATTTTATTTCCACTCCACCAGGCCAGTTTTTTAATGAGTGTCTCTGTGTGAGGTGCAAGGGCTTAGGTGTCTGGATGCTGCAGGCAACGCAGTGCTACTCTGTAAATCCAGTGCCTACTTGGATGATATTAGAGGATGCAAGGTCACAGACCAAATCAATTTTAAAAATTTACTGTGCAATAATCTCCTCACAGTGAAATGCATGCTTGTCTAACAAGTATCTTGTTGCTATTAAGAAATTGGTTAATTAAAATAAGAAAAACAACTGTAATTGGGTGCTATAAAAGTGGTCCTAGCATCAAAGAAGGCTGAGGATCTGGGGTTTGGCTCAGGTCCTGAAGACAGTTCAAAAAGCTCTGTGAATGTCTTACTAAATTCCTAGGCATCAGCAGTATTTGTTGGTAACAAGATCGGTGGATTCAATGTATGTACATATTTGATGATATGGAAATATTGCAAAATCATTTTACATGGCTTGATCTGCATGGCTGTGATACGATACCTTCAGGGATGGCTGAGTGGGTGCACCTTTTTTGACTCAGTGAAATAGTGAAGGTGTGCACCAGTGTTTGGATTAGCTCTTACAAATACTGGATCCCCTCAACTACAATTTATGTTAACAGCTGATGTGAACACTGGGTACTTGGAACTGCACTGATGAGGTCGATATTACCAGGTGCTCTGCAATCCTATGAGATGCTGAGAGATTTCTAGTGAAGTCAGCGAGAGGGAGAGTGTCAGCCTCTGGCTGGCTTGAGGCTTTGCAGAACACAAATTAGGTCCTATCTGCTTCTCTGCACTTTTGCTGGAAATGCTCACTCTTTTGTGCTGGGTAGTTATTGCCCTGCTTTATTACAGCTTATGACAAACTAACAGAGTAATAAGAGTCAGGTTTTTTTATAATCATATTGGAGTAGTGATTTAACAGGACATCATGTTTTTCTGGGGAGATTTTACAAAGCTTGTTTTAGTCATTTGGAATGAAAACACACAAAGCAGTGCAGTCCCATTACCCAGTTAAAGATCATTGGAACAAATACACAGTGTCACATATAATAGAGTTGGACAGCTTATCTATTTGGAATAAAATACTGAAGAATTGCTCCAATTAGACTGATGTTTGTCCAGACCATCTTTGTTGGACTTGAAAAGCAACTACTGTGCTCTTCTTGCTGTTCTTTTCTGGATTTTTCTTGCTCTCCGCACACTTGCTTAATCTCCTGGTTTGCTTGGTTCATGGCTACTGCAAGCCATGCAATTTAAGAAAAGACCTAGAAATTGGGCTGTTGTGTTTTTTACTATGCATACATATTCAAACAAAAAAGAAAAAAAGGCAGTATTTGAAGATAGACAGAGTCTGCTGCTATGATCATAGAGGTCTTTCTGAGGACCTAGTAACCTGTCTGATGAGGCATGGGAAACAGGAGGACACTTTTTCCTCCACTCTTTATTCACAGAGGAAACATCAGGGTTTGAGCTCTGTCTGTGTCTGGCAATCTCCTTCTGGACATGAACATTGTGTTCAAGACCACACAGGAAAAGATGGCATGCTCTTGAATCTTAAGAAGATATCAGTCCACGGAGATGCTGTCCTGCTGGGAGCCAGTCGTAGTGTACAGACCTGGTCTTGGTGCCTCTCCCACATTCCTCCTGTCTGCAGCACTTGCTTCTGCTGCTGGTTTCCTGGCATGCAGTTGTACTGCAGCTGCAGTGGAGGTCTTTGCTCTGTTTCCTGGTGTGGATTTCAGATTTCAGTCCTGCAGCAAAAGCCACCCCCGGAGTTTTCTGGAAGTTGCACAAACTCAGGGACTGGTAGCATTTGTCAAGAGAGGACATGAGTCTGGGAGGTGCCCCCCAGGTGTTTCATCCCTCAGGACCTGCCCATTCCCATGTAAATCATACCAGGGTTTAGGTTTAATTTTGCTTTCTTCGCATAAATTTTACTTAAATTTAAGGCTTACAGCTCACTTCTTCTTTCTGCTTTGCAGCATATGGGATGAACATAACATGTCCTCTAAAACATTGGATGATGTTCAGGAGGGCTGCAAAGATTCATGACCTGTTCAAATAATAACTGTAAGCCTCCTGAGAGTCCTGGTAGTATTTTAACCAGTCATCCTTCTTCAGGCTACTGAAAAAACCCTGTATCACCGTCTGTCTGCACACGTAGCACTGGAATGATTCATCGCACTTCCCTTCTTTCTCAGAAGCTGCCTGCACAGCCGTGTGGTCCTCATATGTCCTTTTGCAGAACTGAACTGGGCACCTTTTCAGAATTACAGAGAAAAATGTTCACACCATAATCACAAGATGGAAGAAGCTTTGGGGTTTTTGAGGCATTTGGACATACGCATTTGTTTGCTACAAGGTATTTCCAGCTTCAGTGGTGGATATAGTAGTCACAAAAGGGTTAATAACTTCTCTGCAGTTGCTAGGTAGTGCTGTCTTATCATTGGGACCACTTACTAGTTAGTGACAGCCTTTCTGATGATGTAATGCTTAAATAGGCATTGTGGAGTGCATTAAATAGCATCTTTATTTTTCTTGTTTCCTTTAGAAAGCTAGGAAATGAAACATAAAATGATATTATGGCTGCATGGATAAATCAACCAAAAGCCAGAAAATACAGGAGCTGAACATTAGTCCAAGGAGACATCCTCAGCTCTGAGAGAGTGAGCTCTTTTGTTAATGTAATGTAGTATAGCTTCTGTTAAAAAGTATTGCTTCTTCATAGTTCTTGGACCAAAGTAGAATGAAATGATGAGTCCAAATGATGGGTCACTTCAATATTAAGCATGGAAATGTCAAACAGGCTGTATTACAGTTAAAAATTTCTTTGAATGCTTTATCTTTTTTTTTTTTTTCTTTTTTTCTTTAATTCAGCAATTAGAGTCACTCTTATAAAACAACAAGCACTTGTTGGGATTCGGATTGCTTTTGGCCACAGACCAAACTTCTCAAACCCACATGCAGACCAAGGTGCAGCCAGAACTCATGCAGTCAGGTCAGTTCCAGAGGTGCATTCTTTGGATATCAGATCTGAAGTAATTGCTAATTTGTTTCTAGGTAACAGGAAAACACATTAAAGTGAATACAACTATTCAATAAACATTTCGTTCTCATTTCTATTCATTTCACTCAGCCAAGTGGTCCAGTTCCATGTCCCTCCTTTCCTACTCTGGGAAATACTGGAAGAAGGAGCTGAGTCTCAGTGGGGTTTTACACCCTTAAAATCCTCAGAGCTTGTGAGAGCCCTTGACCCTGGCTGTGGCAGACCCCACCTGTGCTTGCTCTCTCAGCCTCCTGGGACCCCTTCCTCCATTCCCTGCCCATTCCCTGCTTCCTGTGGACCAGGGCTGCTTTGCTGCTGTCTTTCATAAGGCTACACAACTCCAACCAAGGCTGCTTTAAAGTGAGCACAGTGCAGGCTCAGCAAGTAGTCCCAGATCAGCATTCCAGTTCATCCTCCACATGGCCTTTTCTTTTGCTCCACGAGCATCTCAGACTGGGGAATATGTTGGGAGTCTGGGAACTGGGGACAATTACAGTGTCTGACTATCTTTTCATGCAAGCAAGGCAAATCCATTTGTGGATGCTATTCCTGAGGCAGGACCTTACCCTAGGTTAGACAGGAGTCACATCATGGAGAAACTGGTATTTACATAGCTGGCACCAAACAAATGGAGAGAGAAAGGTACAGTTAAACACCAGGTTCTTTTTTTCATCTCTTTGCATGATCATTTGTGAACCTTTTGGTGACTAGGTGAAACTGCATTCTCACTCAAACCTACATAAATGTGCTGAATGCAGCCTGGATGCTGCTGAGATGTTGTTGTCTTAGCCAGCAACAGTGGCAACCCAGCATCTTTGTATTTCCCATTTGTCAAATTAAACGGTCCTATTTCAGGCTTTCCCTTATGTATACTCCTACAGTGGACACATGAAAGGAGACCAATTGCTCCCTGACTGAGATATGTGTGGGACTCAGTGTCAGGAGAGAACAAGAAATCTGCAGGCTTCAGCACCCAGCTTTCGTATGCTGCTGACAAAACTAGCAGGAATAAAATATGCATGCTGCAAAGACAATGGAAATAATTGTTTCTTTACATGAGCCTTTCTCTGGGTTCTAGGACATGCAGTCATAATAATGGTGGACACTACACAGAAAACAATACACAGGGTGCGATCATTGTTGTAGTCAGGTTCAGTACAGGCATTATTTAACAGAACTGCAGAGCACAGAGACTGTTTGCAGGGCAAGTCTCTGCTATGACAGGTCATTCAAATACTCGTGGCAAGCGCAGTTACTGCTGATATGAAAAAGTGGTAGCAGGAAAATAACTGTGAACTGAAAATACAGACTGTGAACCTCTTCAGATAGAAAGATTTTATTATGCTGAGTTTTAGCCCATATGTAGGTAGCTATACTGTAACAAGTAGGATGAAGCATCACCATAGCTGGGAATGGCATTACCAGGCACATTTTATACCATTTGATTAGAGAGGAGATTTCATCCTACTCACTTGTTTGTCTCATCTCAAGGAATATAATCCCCTAATACAAAAACCTGATGCAAAGTATCATCCCAGCTGAAGGAGCAGAACTGTTTTGAAGTTGTCCTGTTTTGCACTTGTGTTTCTCCCCACACAGAGCAGGTGGTAGGTAGATGCCTGTTGCAGTGCTGAACGTATGCATGGAGGGCTGACAGACGTGTTTGTGAGGTGAAGTCTGGTGTACTGATTTGCTCATTTCTCCATTTCTGAATCCTTCATTAACAGTGGTGCCATGTCTGATGAATGAGAAGCGTTTGAGTGAGTTACAGAAAAATTAAATGCTTTAAGTGAAGAAGGTTTAGCTCCACAAATCAAGACCATCAGAGATGATCCCAGATGATCTCACTGTTTCCCACTTGAATGATAAAATCACAACAGAGAGTGAAACAGGATGGTAAGTCATTGCACTACATTACTACTGAAACTGAACTATCTTGTTGATACTCTTTGCAAATACTTTTCAGTTTAAGGATCAGTGTTCTCTGCAGTCATCAGTTACACCAAGGTACACTTAAACCATGCTGGCTGAGCTTCCTGCCTGTGATGGTGGCAATTCATGCTGCCCTGCCTTCCAGAGAAACAACACGGCATGCCAGCAGTCCTCCTGTCCTCTTCCAAGTATAAACCTTGGGAAAGTGTGGCCCAGAATTATTCACCTGGTCTGTAATGCATCTAACTGCAGGTAACTAGTCACCTGAATCAGTACCAGGGGCAGTTCTGGTAGTGCTGCTCACTCACAGGGAGCAGGGTTTCCTCTTCGGTTTCCTTTGGCTTGGGAGAAGCAGGACATTGTCCTCATTCACTGACTTTGTTGCAGCAGACTCGGACTTTGCTTTAGCTAACACAAGTAATACACAGATCAAACCAAATAGTAGAATAAACATACATTTCCAGTCTCCACTTTGCTAAGTGTAGCTGAGTCTAGACCAGTGTCTGTCCAAGATGTTTGCCAACACTTTGTGTCTTCTGCATAGATCCACAAATCTTCCCCCTTCTTGCAATTATTTCCTTTGCCTATGGCTTATTCTGCAAGTGACAAGATTTTAGCTAATATAAAAGCCTTCTCCAAAGCTTTCTTTTTGTCCCTACTTGCACCTTGCCAGATTGGTGAGTTCTAGCACCAACATCTGGCTTCTGTGTTCAGCTACTGCCAGTTTCCAACCTCTGCTGTGACCAAAATACCTGTCTGGTTTTACCTCCCAGGCAGCCCGTGCAGGGCCCCCTGCACCCCGTGGGCATTTGCCCCTCCACACACACCCGAGTCAGAGACACCCGTGGTTCTGGGCAGAAAGGGGAGACTGAGGGGCCTGTGGGGAGCTCTGCTCCACCTTCCTTCACCATGCACTGGCCAGGCCTAATCCTAGACTGGGAATGTCTGTTTTGTCATCCACCCAAACCCTCTCACGGTAGCTTTGTCTGCAGGGTTAGGCTCCTGACAAGTAATTTCCATTCTGTACATATGCTCATTCTCATCAAATGGCTACAGAGGTTTGTTCATGCCTGTCCCCTCCTCAATAAATCTGCAATTTGGGAGGCAGATTTCATTTTGATGATTTTTTCCAACTATTTATTATGCTGGATTTCTAAGGCACTTACACTTGGCTTGGTGATTCCTCAAAATGGGAATGGCGCCTATTGTAGTTAACCCTGTAAAATGTCTAATGAATAATTAAATAGCATGTTGTCTGTAGCTCAGCTTTGTCAGTTTGGTCAGTCGATTGCTGGTTTGCTGCTTCTATCAAACAAAAACCTTGCTGTGAAGCTTGTTTAAAATTCAGCATTTGCTAATTAGCGTTGTTTCGAATGTAATTCTAAGTGCCACTTCTTCAGGCAATTCAAGAGAGCAGTGTAGAACTTCAGTGTCTCTATGGAGACCATCTATAATTTCAAAGACAGAAACAACAGTTTAATGCCTTGTAATACTTAAAAAAATCACCAGTAGCTCTTTCCAAAATACCCCCAAAATACCAATAAAGAAAGGATGGGGCCCTGCTAATATACAAAGCCAATTTGTTGAAGACCACTGAATTGTCATAGAGATGATTCAGTGAAACTAGTTGAGGGCTAAGTTAAAGCACCAGGATTAGTCTCAGGGGTTTAAATTAAATACAGAATAAATATTTAAAATGCAAAAGATCAAACCGTTAGGCACATGTGCCAGCTGTAGAAAGGTAAAACCATTTTGTTAGATTTATGTACAGAAACACCAAGAAATGAATTCAACAGCCCTGCTAACCATCTGGCTCACAGGACCATAAGCCACGACTGATCTTGATTTCCAAGGCAGAAGTGAAGAGGGTTAGATCACCCACACTGGGCATCTGGCCTCCAGCAACGCCTTATATCCAACACCTCAGAGAAAACCAGCCCTGGGATGACACAAAGGCAGGGTCTCCTGTGAATCACCAGTGACCACACAGGCAGGCTCTGCTGGATGAGCAAGGTGAGATGTGTGTACAGAGCTGTGCCTCCTCCTGTACACAATATTAGGCATGGTCAAAACCCAGGGCTGAGACTGGTGGTGCTGCAGCCGGCCAGGGAGAGGAGAGCTGGCTGCCCGCAGCAGGACACCGGGATAAACGCAGCTCCTGGGGCTCCTCAGGCTGGCAGAGAAGTCACTGATTCCTTGGAAACTCTCAAATCATTGACAGATAACAGTGCTGTGTATGATGTGGGAAAAATATGCAGAGCAAAAGCCATGTTCCCTACAACCGAGGAGGAAAATATGGGTAAAAGCAGACAGGGCAGGAGAGAAGATACCAGCAGCTGTGAAAGAGCCCTGTTCCAGTTCAGACCTATGCTTTGCACTGGGCAGCTTCAGGGAGCTTCCTCATCTGAGGGCGTGTCAGGACAGCTGGAAGGGTGGGAAGGGGTCACTAGGAAAGGAGGAAGAGACAGGAGGGAGCCCGGATGGGGAGCAAAGCCCTTCTCAGCTATGGGGTGGAGACACCAGATATGAGGAGGGATAAGCCCTATCCCACAATCGATGGTGAAACACAGCACCTTGAAAGGCCCAGCTCTGTACCAGGCAGACTTTGGGCAAAAATACTTTGTGCCCTGAATTTCACAGGTCAAACGGAACACAATGAGTACAGATCTCACCATGCAACCTGTGGGAAAGTGTAGGAATAAAGGTATGCTACTCTGCCTGAAAAGAGCCAGCAGAAGTTAAAGAAAACTTCTAAAATTTAGGTCTTTATTGCTCAAATGTCCATACCTTTTTCAAGGTTGCCTTGCAGTTGAGAGCTTCTGCTCTCCTAGCGTGAAATATCCTAAAATAAATAACGCTGTCTTTTCCAATGGTGCATTATAATCAGAGTAGGAGTTTTTTAAAAACCAAGCGGAAATGTGTGGTCTCATTTGTAGCTGAGCTGATCAGAGATCAGTTTTCTTACATCCTTAGAGGTATTTTAATATAGTAGGATTTCTTATTGTACCTTGTTAGATCACAGGAAAGATTTACTACTCAAAATTGTAAATGAATACATTTTACCATATTAATTGTCTTATTTCCTTTGCCCCTTTGGTAATGATGTTCATTAGGGTCTATAAAAATAGACATTTAATGAGATGTTTACTTCATTTAAATAAAGTCTAATATTTTTTGCCTGGAGTACAGTATCTGCTTAGTCTTTTTTCTACATTAGATACAAGTTAACTACATAACTTGATATTAACAGTGAACAGGGATTTTGTTCTTTAATACAAATAATTATATTTTTTGCCTTATTATTCACTTGCTGTTCCAGCTGATGTCAGTGGAAGGACACATACAAGAAAAGCATTATCAAACAACTCAATGCACTTCATATTTCACATGCAGCAATACTTTTCTTGAAGAAACAAATGCTTTTTGCACACCAGCTTTAGTTTTAGGTAGCTTACAGGATTTCTTGTCTTGCAACATCTTCGTTTGGTGCACTAAGGTATATGCAGCCATAGGATGGAAGGAATGCTTTGGTAAGGGAAGTTTTCCCAAGTCCTACTTGGCATATAGAATCACAGAATCGTACAATGGCTTAGGTTTCAAGGGACCTAAAAATCATTTAGACCTCCCTGCTGTGGGAGATCACTAGACCAGGTTGCTCAAGAGCCCTGTGCAGCCTGGTGGCTCATTCCACTGCTGTCCGTGCCAGCTTGATGCTCAGCTCTCTCATTTTTGTTTCCTCTTTCACTTTTATCTTTTTGCTGTCCCAATACACGCTCTTGCTATATGGGACTAGTTATCAGAGCCCTCAGCATTCCTGTTGGAATACCTTCCTCACGGAAGCTGCTGTTGCACCCTGAGGTCCCGCTCCCTCCAGGTGCGAGGGGCTGGTCCAGCCACAGAGCTGTGCACGCTGCAGCTGCCCAGTGTCTGCACGAGCACACAAAGGGTGCAGTTCTGCCATCAAATGTCTGCTCCAGCAAAGGTTAAACCACTGGTCCATGCAGCAAACCCGTAGGTTTGAGTCTTGCATCACCACTGTGAGCTGAAAAGGCGAATAGCTGGAAGCCCATAGCCCCCAAGCGAGCAGGGTATCAGGGCAGAGCTGGTCACGCCAAGCCAAACAGCAGGAGAGTTGGATCAAGCCAGCTGCATTTTGCCCAGAGCCTTATCCCCAAATACCATCCTTTTTAATCAGCCAACATTTAGCCTGAACTTGTGCCTCTCAACACAGCCATATTTCTGTCGAACTTTTTTCTTTTCTGGTGGATCAGCATTACTTGACTAGGAAAATAAATAAATAAATAAATACCCCATCAAAAAACCTCCTTTCACCGGCAGCTCCAGTGAGAGAGTGTTTCATGGATCCACACAGTTGGAATCAGCTGGAGTTTGTCCCGCTAAGGCATCCTGTCTGGAGCCAAAGAGGCCCCACCTCTAATCAGATGTATATACATTTCGAAAACAAAAAAATTAGGTTCCCCCTCATTTGACATTCTTTCTTTCTGTTTGTTGGCATAAATAGATACGTGACATCTCAAGAGTCTGTGTGATGCCGTCTGACCCACTGGATTGCACTTCAGATATCTGCTTCAGACCTCTCTTTTAATATCACGTCTCTTCCACTTCAGACTGGGTCAGCTATTACTGTGTTAAGAATATTAGAAGTGTTTTTAAAACTGTAGTAAATTAAAATCTACCATTTCTTATGTGTCCCTTCTTCCTTTCCAATGACATTGTTTGGGCAATATATCATAACAAATACCTCACTACAGTGATGTATGGCACTAATCTATCATGTGAGCACTATCTTTTTGGTGATATATTAGAACAATGCATCATTAAAACATCATTGATGTAGATATATATTACTCAGCTACCGACTGGCTAGCAGCAATATATATATATATATGGCAATTAGATGAGTTTAATGTATTAAATCAAAAGTGCATGGATTTGAATCTAAAATAATAATATACAAATGCTGTTAAGAATGGTATGAGGTCATATATTAATAGGTGTAATGAGAGATGCCACAAGACGTTTCAATTTAAAAAGATAAATGCTGCTTTAATGAAGTGGTGGAAGCTGCCCTTCTGCCACCCACATTGTTTTCCTGTTTCAGAATGGACCAGAAAGGAAAGTAAAAGTCAGAATGAAAGGGCAATAGTCCAAAGGCATCACTGCCTCCCACAGATCTGATGGCAAATAGGCAAAACAAGAAAAGCAAATTAAAAAAATTAAATGGAGAAAAGCAGTACAGTTCTTTTAGGATTTTCTGACAGCTTTGGGTCTTTCTAGTATCCTTGACTTTGAAGGTTAAACAGGGTCTCTGATCTTTAATAAACTGAAGTGAGGTGGATCATGGGTGTGGGCACCAATAAAAAGAATAAAAGGGAAACATGATGTATATGATTCATTAGTTTCTAGCAAATTATGTGATTTTTTCCTGAAGTATTTGTTAAATTCTCAGTCTTTCACTAGAATGATTTCTTTTGCCCAAATGAAAATATGGGGTCACATCTGTTGAGGGAAAACTGTACTGACAGAGCTCTTTCCAGACTATTTCCATTTATGCCAGAACATGATGAACCTGCTGTTTCTTGATGTTGTTTGTTCTTCCTGGCCCTTCATCTTTTGGGAGTATTCAGGAAATAGGGGGTTGGGAAAAGGCCATTGCATTATTCTGTAGGAGTCCTTTTTGCCTCCAAGTGCAAGATAAAGCAGAAGCTGTGTTACAAACCTCTGCCTGCTCTGGTTCCATTGGGGGATGTTTTGGTTTTGTAGGAATTCTCAGTGACCTGAAAGCTAACTTTTTTTTAATCATCTGCTTTTCATTTCACAGGGTAAGGATATTCTACATGGTTAGTAATTTCATTTCATAACCCACCTTTGAACCATAGAAAAATTAACTAATTTTTCAGAAGCTTATTACAGCAAAGCATAACAACTCCTTTATCCAAGCTCAGGGAGCATATAGTTGTCCGAGCTGGAATTGCAGTTAGTAGGCTCCCTCAGTGTTTTCCTAGAATTTAAACCATATTTGCCTTCCAGAACTTCCAACAGTCCTTCCCATTTGTTAACCATTTTTAGTCAGTCTGATTTCTTGTATTACTACATTACTAGCATAACCAAATTTTCACTGCCCACTGTCATAGAAAAATAGATTAATGTCAGTAATATAAAACACCACAAAGTCATAGAATAATTTGGGTTGGAAAAGACCTCTTAGATCATCAAGTCCAACCATTAACCCAGTTCTGCCAAGTCCACCATTAAACCATGTCTCTAAGTGCCACATCTACATGTCTTTTAAATGCCTCCAGGGATGGTGACTCCATCACTTCTCTGGGCAGCCTGTTCCTATGCTCGATAGCCCTTCTGGTGAGGAAATTATGTGGACAGGGTTTGGAAAGGGTAATCCAAACTCCAGAGTAATCTCTAAGGTGCAGATGTACCATGATATGCAGGATGAGAAAGCTACATACCAATATCAGACTGAAATCTTGATACATTGTGGTTCAGTGGTGAAACCACAAATTATTCAGCTCAGTTAACAGAAGGAGAGAGACAGAGCAGCGAGGAGCAGCAGGTTCAGCATCATGAGGAAACCACTTGGTAGCATTTTGTAATGGTGGGGGAGGAAGAGAGCATGTTTCCGATGCCTGAGGAATCATTTTCCACACAAAGACCTTTCCCAGTGTACCGCCCTGAGTACATCCTGCACTCCACCAAGGCACTGCACGTTGCCAGGCATTGGGTCATCGTTTGCCCTATAACTTCCAATAATTAATTTCCCTTTCTACGGAAAGACCGTGTTACATCAGTGACTATCATTGGCACAGTGAGGTGGCAGCAAATATCCTGGTTCTGCTGTTAGTAATGCAATATAGGACGCAGAAAATGAAGTGCCTTGTAGTTTAAAGGTCTGGGAACATGATGTGGATGTAAAAAATTGGTAGTACAAGCTCATTTGTTCTTTTGCAGTTCGGGCCATATTTTTTCTGTGGCTTTCAGCAAATCCCTCAGGTTTTCTGAGCCCAATCTGTAAAATCAGCCTTGCAGTCTTTTGTCATGTCCCACATAAGGGACCATTAAAGATTGATTCATTCTTGTTTGAAAATTGCTGTGAAGATGAAAACTGCAGTATAAATTCTGCCTATTGTTCCAGTGGCCTCCTGATTTCAAAGGCTGCCAGGGTTAAAGTGGTAGGAGACTGATTTAAGTGGAAATCAAGACACAGTGTGGCTGATGCAGGAGTCAGACAGAACATGTTCAACCAGCAGCAGCCTGAGAGGGAACGATACAGAGAGATGATACATAAAGCTCTTCAATACCATAAAGTCGCACATAAAATAAATCTCATTACTGCCTTTTGCACTCTCTAGCCACTGTTCCTACAATTCTATTGGGCTCTGGCAGTAGTGAGAAACATATTAATGAAACAGAACAGTATCTGGGAAGGATATTGTGTCAGGTTGTATGACGAGATACACAGACATCCTTTGGAGTTTACCAAGAGTGAGACAGTAATATGCAGGCTCAGAATAAAACCTTTGCCTTTGCAAGCAGATAGCAAAACATCAGAGGGGCAAAGAGGTGGGAAGACAAGCTCACACAGTGACACACAGTGGCTCTGTCAGAGTGCATGAAAGGAGCTGGCAAACGCTTCATCAGTGCCTTTCATAAAACCCGTCAAGGTAAGAAAAGAGGTGAATACCAAAGCAATGGATACCGGTGTGCTTGCGTTGATAAGAGCCAGAGCATAAACCCATGACTCCACCCCACAAGGGCACAGCTGCTTGTTGCTGCAGACAGGAAAAAGTCCAGAGACTTTAATTCAGATTTTCTGTCTAAGAAATGGAACAGTAAAATTAACAGGGTTAATTAATAGCCTTAGAAATCTATAATTAATTAAAAACCAGCACTGACTCATTGAAGTCCAAGCATATTGGCACTCACAGTGTGGATGATGATGCTTGAGACAGAGCCCTAATCACCTCGTTGAACGCGCTGTTGATCCGTGCAGCCTCCATGGCACAGGAATGGGCCCAGGAATGGGAATGGCTTCTGGTGGTGTGTTTGCCCCTGCTGCCTGTAGGAGATCTGAAAGCCGTGGGGAAAGCTGGGGCAGCCTGGAAGCAGCAGCTGCACTTGGGAGCTGACCAAAACCCAGACATCTGTAGAAAGAGCCCCATACGTGAAACAAAAGATGGTCTAACTTGTGTTACAGTGTCATTGCCATCTCTTCTCTCCTTCCTGGCTGTGCCTGTTGAGCTGACCCATAGTGGCAGGACCCACAGTGCCATACACACCAGCGATGACAGCCTGGCCCCACAGCTCGGGGCAGGACTCAGCCCGGTCCAGCAGCCTGGGTCTCTATCAACCCAGAGACCCGCAACAAGATGGAAACAGCATACAAACGTGGAAAAATGCCATCCAAATGGTGAGAAGCTGCAAATGATTCAGTAGGTTATCTGATTCTGTGGTTTCCTGCTGAGTGCAGGCTGCCGTGTGGTGACACAATTTATGGAAACAGCTTTCCCAGCATACAAGGGAAACAAGGGCTTTCTGGTGTCCATGGGAGCAAAGCAGCCCAGGACAGTCCTGTAAGCTACCGAGGTGCCACTATGCTCCCTGCAGCAGCCCTTTCCCCTACACACTTTTCAAGGACCAACAATAATTAATTAAAACATTGCCCTTCTACCCTCCCTTTCAGTCATGGCATTTTATTAGCATTGCCAAACAAAGCTTCCCAATCCCTCTGCAAGGTGATTGCTACCCATGTTTTATGGCTGGATAAGCAAAGTCCTGGGGAGATGAAAGGCTGATTGCTCCCAGCCTTGTCCGAATGGGCAAGGGAAGAGGCATAAAATCTCCCCTTTCCTTTTGCATGGCCTTTCCTACCCCAGCTGTCCCACCAGGAAAGAGCCTGGCAGTTCTGGGGTATCTGCCTGCCAAGGGAACTTTCCAGAGGGATGGCATTGTGTGTCTCACCACACCCATGCCAGCAGCAAGGGGACCACTCACTGGGACAGAGAAAAAGGCACATGCCAACTGACAGATATTTTGCTCGGAACCACCAGGGAATTTTTTGTAGCTGAGAATTTGTAGCCAGGACTTTCAGGGCTGACTTCACCCCTGCCAGAAAGATGGCATGACTTGTGGGTGGCTGAAATGAACAGTCTGTAAGTGAGCGGGCCAAGCTTTACATCATCTAAAAAAAGGAGATGATCAGGGTCAAGGCATTGGAGTGACTGCTCATAACCAAGCTGTCTTATTAGATTGCCAGCTCCAGTTTTGGACCCAGATGTTGTAGCATATAAAAACTGACATAAATTTATGATAGAAAAGTTGCCTTTGGGCTCTCTAGTGTCCATCATCAACAGTGCACACAGTCATTTAATGTTTCCTCTGGGCATCCAGCATAAGCACTGCTTTTATGTAACATACCTACACACATGCACCTACGTGCAGGAGGATTTGGGAATAGTTTCCCTGAATTCTGTGTGGAAAAATTAGTCTACCTGAATGCCATGTTGAATCTCATTGTGCTCATATCACCACACATCTGGCACAGCTGTGGCTCTCTCTGGCAGACCGACAGCCTGTGCCTCCCATGACAGCTACATGGAAAAGGCTTTCTGTTTGCAGTGCTGCTTTCTGCAGTCCTCTCCCTCCCCTAAGAGTGTTTAGATCATATAATCTATACCACTGTTCCAGTTGCTCCTTTTTCATCCAGCAGATAAATTATTATGAAGACAGTCTTTGCCTTCCCCTGACCACAGCCTCTTCCATGTGTAATGAAGATAAAGATTTGGATAAGCCACTCATCTCCAAAAACATCTAGGAAAGCATTCACACTATTTTAAAAACTGCCTACCCAACACTGTAGCGGCAATTGGCACAAAAAATCCCAAGCTATAAACAAAGTAAACAAATAAAATACCACTGAGAAATAGATGAAAGCAATAGTAATGGTTGCCATTCGGCAACCACTTCAAAATTCAAAACAAACCTACTAAAATTGCTTTCCTAATTCTCTTTTTATCCTTTTTCCTAGGCCTTTCCCATAAGGTACCTAGTGGAAATTAAAGCAACAGTTTTATATAGATAAATCCATAGCACTGAAAAGAGTCTGATCTCTTTTCTCTAGATGCTCAAAGACTGCACCAGTCTATATGGTGTTTGAAAACCATGTGGGAAGGAGATCATTCTCTCTTAAATTCAATAGGCTTTTAGAATCACATTTATTCACTTCTATAGAGTTTTTCCATACGGGATTTCAGAGCCTTTTATACAAGAAGGTGCCCCCTTTTCTCCTCTTCTCTCCTTCCTTTGTGCTTGTTCTTTCATCAGCACAAAGCTGAAGTGAACAATAGTACACACTCAGCTTTACATCCCGCAACATCCAGGACTCTGAAGAACAAAGAAACAAATACCCGACCGAGGGACTAAAGATAGCAAATTCAGTGTGATGGGTAACTTTAGCTCCAGTGGAAACTTCTGGTGCTGGTGGAAGAAGGTTCATTTTAGGAGCCAAAGAAAATGAGTACTGAAAGCTGGTTCTGATGTGGGCTGGCTATAAAATCCCAACTGAGTCACTCTGCCTCTCCAAGCTGCATTTTCTACAGCTGCAAAATGGGGTTTTGGCCCAGAAGCCTGGGTAGTGGTTTTATAAGGCATTATAAAGGACTTCAAGGAATATAAACAAATCACTATTTTTTCACGTGGGAGGGCAGGAGCAAAGACAGAAGGCAGAAAAGCAAATACACTGAGTGGGAGTGTGGGGACAGCAGTTGGGACAATTTATTAATTTGGTTTCCATCTCATTCTCCTAAACAACCTTCAGCTGCATGAATCTGCTTGTTGATCACTCTCTGCCTGCTGAGTGTTTCCTTGTGTTGGGGCCCTGGTCCTGCTCCATGCTGGAGGCTGCCCCTTGCTGCCCTGCCTGCACCCAGCATCTCCACCCTGTCAGGGCTTGCTCCCACCTCAAGGTGCTGAGCCCAGCCAGCTCCCCTGCTTTGGTCCACGAGGACAGGTGGGGTGAGTGTGACTCTGCACCCTTCTGTCGCTGCATCATCCTGTTTTCTCTTGGTCTGAAAACTGAGCTGGGGAAACACATCTCCTTTTCCAGCTGGTTTATTACAAAAGGAGAAAGAAAACTGTTTTTCTCTCCCTAACTCAGATGTCCCTCAGAGGTATCAGTGTGAAGCAGATGCCACCCATGGGACCTGGAGAGCAGGGAGGGGGAGTGGGACAGTCAAAGGCCCAGGTGATGATATATAGGGAAGATAAGATCTTGCATTTGGCCCCTTCTCACTGAATCTCTGAAAAGTCCTGTCCTTGCCTGCTGCTATAATCACTGATTACATGCCATTTGCCTGTTGCATTAAAGCTGCTTTCTTAATACCATTTGAAAGGGCGGGTTTGGCACGAAGGAGACAAGCTGTTTTGAACTCCAGTAAACACATTTTGTATGTGATCATCCTAAGCAACTCCTGCAGCCTTTCTATGGTGAGCAGGCAGAAAGCACCACGAGTTAATGAACTGTGTTTTAACCACCTGATGCTGGTCAAAGCTTTGATCTATCAGGTTTAAGGCTGGGTGGAGGAGGGGAGGCAGAGTGCTCTGCCACACTCCCCAGTACCACCGAAACTGTTAATCAGCCTGCTCTGCAGTCTACTGCAGAGTTTGCTTTATTAAAGCTCCCTGCTGCCTGCACACGTTCACTGGCACAGACATCGAGAGACAAGCAAACACTTACCCAAGTGCAGAGTACTCACTGCTGCATTGCAGAGTTTACTGGCATAAAATGATGGGGGTAGGTAATCGCAGGTGGAGACTTGGGTCCTCCCTCAGCTTGCCTGCATCTGCAATCTCCTGGATTTCTGTAACAGGGGATACAAGGAGAGCTGGCTGCAAAACATGCTTTTCAGGGCTCTCTTTCCAATTCCTGAATGTCTGGATAGCTGCATTGCTTGTACTAGTCTCAAATGTAGTCTGTACTGCTTAATGTGGTTTTTGTTCACAGTTACTCTAAAAAACTAAAAATTAATTTCCTTTGAGGTACTCGAAGGGGTAAGCATAATTTTATTTATTATTGTTATAAATTAACCTTGCCTCTGCCTAGAGGCCCTCTCTAAGGTTGAGGATGCTGTTGTGCTGTTGAACTATTCAAATTAAATTCAGCCTCCTTTCAAGGACCTGGCAGCCTGAGCATTAGAGGCTTTCTGGTTTTCCTATAGGTTGTCTCATATAGAAGGTTGAGCAGGATTAAGTCACTTTTGCAGGAAATTGTAGGTGATTAATTCAGTTCATTTCCTTTGTGTCCCCCCCCCCCCGCAGGGTTATGCTTTTTACTTTTCTTTATTTCTTTTGTGCCAGCACAGAAATATTTTATTATTTCTTGAGGTTTAATAACAAATAGCTGCTCTGTTTTGTAATATCTGTAACCACATTGGATTTGCTGTTTTTAACAGACAATTTTTACTGGAAGAAAGCTGGTACTTGCTTAAGAATTGTTAGGCATTGCATTTCTAATCTGTAAATATGCATGTGGAAATTTAATTATAATAATTTTGTTCTTTGTGAGCAGCTGATTCAGGATTTCTTAGTTCCCCTTGTATTTCTCAGGTATGTATCTCAGCTGCTCTTTTTTTTTTTGGTGAAACAAGGATGGCTCAGATTTCTTCTCCTTACATGTTTCCAAGTGATACAGTACCGCAGTCTCTGCCGTACTCAGCTTATGTCTATTTGCAGAGTATTTAGCAAAAGAATTCAAGTGCAAGTTTTAGATTTGGAGTTAACCATCTACTATACTCGGCTTTGTTAGCAGATGTCATCTGAACAGCAAAGGTAGTCTAATAAGGAGAAATTCATCTTCAGGCCTATGTGAAGGTGGGCTTGCATCAGTCTGAATCAAGAACTCGTAACTTGGTAGAGTTTAGGGAAAAGGAAATTTTCCTTTCACTGAAAAGCCAGGATATATCTGTGCAAGTGTGACATCTGTTGCAGCACTGCTTACTGACAGTCTTCTGGGACAAGCTGGCCAGAAGGACTGGATATTGTGAGAATTAAAGCTCTGTGTTCACATGGCAGCTTAACTGCTGAGTGCACATGTTCTGAAGGAAAAACATGATTTACCTAAAAAGAGCTACTGGGGCTGGATTTCTGGAGCTGTTGAAAAAATCTCTCGACTCCCACAGGAACTAGTGGGAGTCCTGGCTACCAGGTGCTTCCAAATGCAAAGTCTCATTGTCAAGATGAAGGTTATGACCAAAGAAGCCAGATATGATTTTATTTTTATTTTAACTTTCCATGTCCCAATTTTCATACCAATAAAACAAGGATGACATTTTACTATGGTAAGGGTTAACATAATATAATCTTAGTAGTTCTGCAAGGAAGACATTGGTGAGTGACACAGTTGTTTTGCTGTTAGTGGCCATTTTTGAGCAATTTTTCCTCATTGTTCAGATCCTACTTTAATTCACTTCTTCCAGTGACCCTTTCAGTGTTAATCCACCACACAGAAGCGTTGCAGTTTTAATTAAAAAGGAAATCTCTATCTCACTAAGCTTAGTCTGCCATCTGATCATGCAGTATGGTTTACAGACAGTATTATCTGTCTAATTTACATCATAAAACCATGACTTAAGCAAGACAGAACACACTGGCAACCCTCAGCAAATAATGCTGCTCTAACCAAAACCAGCCATGTTTTAAACAAAACTTGACTGTAAGGATGGAGATGTGTGTCCCACATGGTGCTGCACACAAGGAGGGTTACAGGGACACAGAGAGCTCAGTGGGGTACCTCTTTAAAATAATATCTGTAAACTGAGTTTGGAGCAGCTCCTGAAAATATACGCTCCAGCTTGACCACAAGATAGGAATTTGAGGCAGGATTTACTGGATTAAACTATTTGGCTTCTGGTATAATGAAGGTTAGTAGTCCCTACTGACCTTTAAAACCTGTGATCTTAAATACTGGCAGTTGTTACATCCCCGGTCACTTGGAACTTCATTAATCAAACTGTGTGGTAAGCTGCAAAGCTATGAACTGTCCTGAGGGCCTACACGTGGCAAATATTCACACTGGGCTGGGTAATATCCCCAGGTCCCATTCCAGCAGGTGATGGGATCAGCAGAAGTCCACGACTGGGCAAAAATCTCCTCTTAGTCGTTCTTACATTTGGATCGAGGTAAAGCAGCTGTCCCAGAGCAGTGCAACCAGCCTTGCTGCTCAGCTCCCAACAGTGCTGGCACATCAAGGTAGCAAACGTAATTTGGGAGTCACTGAGTAAAAACAGAGCCATACAACACTATTTTTCACATTACTGTCAGTTTTTTAAAATGTTGTGGGAGGAAAGCAGTGGGGAAGGGAAAGAGAAACCGGATCTTGTATTTCTTATTAGCAGAGGAAGGATGGAGGTACAAGATCTGTGTCACACTGTAAGCCCTTTACCTCAGAGGAAGGTGAGCCCCACCTGGCAGAAATTAAATTTTAATGTATCAAATTATGTCCAAAAGCACATAAAGCTCAAGGGACAGCTTACGATACCCTTTGAAAACAAGATCTAACTTAATTCATTTGCATATCCTGATACCCAATACTGTAAATTGGCATTGGTGGTTTAATGCACTGCTACCACTTAGGCTCCCTTGAGCTTATTGGAAAACCGTATTCAACAAACTGCAGGCACTGAATTGAAGTGTCTGGTCAGGGAAAACCAGATCAAACTACATTGTCTTAATTGTGACCCATTTTGGGATGTAGAAGGGTGGCAGCAACCCTTAGTGGAAAGAAACAGTAAATTGATTTTGCTGAGAACCTCATCAATCACTGGTCACAGTGACCCATGGATCATTAATCTCATTAAAAACTTCAGCCTCGTGGCAGAAGTAATAGCAGACACGCTAAAAGCGTGCAAATTAGATATGCTCTCACAAATTTGAATGGGTCTGGCTGGTGTCCCTGAGGAGAACTCCATTTCTAAATTGGGCAAACTTTTCACTGACTCTAGCTGAACTTCAGCCATTTACTCTGTGTCAGATGCCATCTTTAAGAGCGTGAAAACTGTATGGAAGGTATGTGGTCTGTTACTGAGTCGTGTTCATATACTCAGTTCAGGGAAGGAAGACCGGAACAGTGGGCATGGGACATCCCCTCTCAATGCTGTGATCTTCTTGACAACTAATCTCTCTGCTGCCTGAGCTCTTTACGTGAGGTAATTCATAAAATGTCTGGGAAACTGTCCTGGTTCTGGCCCGGATCAGCATAAGGGTATGGCCAAGGCACTGTGTTATTGGATACCATCTTATGTCATGGGCTGGGGAAAGGGACTCTCTGAGAAGGGACTTCTGAGAAGAAGGGATGTGGTTTCCAGTTGGAAGCAAGCGTGGCAGATGGAGCAGCTGCGGTGGGGTGCCACTGGCTGTGGTCATGTCAGGTTGGGCTCAGTGAGCATTTTGCATGTAAATCACCTTCTTTTTTTGCACACTTTTGTTATTAATCTTGTTGCTGTTACTGTTAGTTTTCTTATCTCATTGCTGTTTCCAGTAAATTATTCTTATTCCAACCCATGATTTTTACATTTTTCATGTAATTCTCAACTTCATCCCTGGAGCAGGAAGTGGGAGGGCAGGTGGGGGGGCAAGTGATTGGCATCTCGTTTGGGTGAGTCTCAAGAGAGGCTGTGACAGCAACACATCTGAGAGTACACAGGCAACACTGATTTTCTGTGTGTCTGTGAATCCAAGGAATTTGCATTTTCTCGAGGTAAGATATATGCCAAAGAGTACAGTCAGTTGGTCGTGTGGGTCAGTTAGTCATGTTGGTCCTTTCAAAATACAGCAGAGCCCATTGTATCATCGAGATTCAGGTTTTGCTGTCATCTGTAGAGTTGTAAGAGCATGCGTGCAGTTGCTGAAACTGCTAATGTGCACAGTGCAGCTGCAAAATTTGTACTTGTTCCTCTCAGACCTTGTGAACACAATCCATGACTGAGTGCATCCATGCAGTCCATCTGTAGTCGGATGGTACTTGGCCCTGGTCTCAGAACCTGGGGAACTCTACATCAATCCTCTTATTATTTCACCACTTGGGATTTTTATTGTATAAAAAAATCTAAAAGATTTTTGGGTGCAAAAATTATTTCATTACTTCCATGTTCAGCACTTCCAGGATCTCCACATACCACATAACTGAGGCCAGTTCATGCTGTGGGTTTGGCCTGCAGCAGTAAGTATTTTGACTTCAAATTCATCAAAACAAAGGCTGTGCATGTAAAGAGCTGTGATGCCAGCGATTGTGCTGGAGCAGCTTGGCATACATGCCTCTATCTATCATGAACTGCACCAGCTCAGGACTGATGTGCAATGACAGCAAGCTCCGTCGTGCACTGTCACCTGGGACTTGAGCATCGTGCTGGGTCTGAGAGGTCTAGGACCTTAACAAGCCTTGCAACAGATGAGACTCTCTGAGGCCATCCATTCACCCCTTCCATCTTCGTTGCCACGCTCAGGACAAGTGGAGGGGCCCCAGGCACGAAGCCGTGCTTCTGGCATTGCCCGTGGCTCTGGTAGATGTCTTCCCTGAGTTACACTTACTGAAGAGATGAGAGCAATAACATGTGTTTAGGTACAGCTGAGCTTAGGAAAGAGCTGTGTGATTCAGCCATTATCCAGCAGAGGTGGGCAGCTCAGGGGCCAGGACAAGAGGCTCACCTCACCCCATGCCTTGGGTACTGCTAACATGTACACTCACACACACAAGCAGCCTTTTCCAACAGCAGCCTCCTGCCCTTGTTTGCCAACAATGACATCCAGGCCCTGCAAACACTTCCATATAACAACTTGCTATGTCACAGCTTGGCTGACAGTTAAGAGCCAGGAACATAATTGGGGCAACAAACACCATCTGGCCAAGACTGGCTCTAACAGGCATCTGTGTGTAGCCATCCACAGCCCTAGCCTGAGCTGGCTTTGCCAGCACCCCAATGCATGAGGTTTTCTGTGGTGGGACTGACATCGTGTACTGAGGAAACAATGGCAGCAGACATGGTCAGAGCAGAAGCAAGCATGTGTTTTTGCTGGAGCCTCCACACTCCTTTATTTGGCTTGGTCACTTCATGAGGGAGATGCTGGTGTGGTCACCTTCCATGCCTGGGGCAAGTGTATTGTGACATCAGTGCTGGGAGAGTGAGGAGATGCTCACCTCCAGCTGCAGACAGCAGTGGAGGCTGCTAAGACGCCAGGTTTGTTCCCAGAGCACTGCAGTGTGGTCATGGTTTGTGTGCTCCTGAGGGACACAGGCCATGCTGTGCAGGCTGCCAGGGAACCAGGGCTTGCTCCAGGTGTGAGCTGCAAAGACAGTGTAAACAGGCTTTTTTGTCTCCCTCACAACAGGGTCACAGGACGTACTGGTGTGTTTGAACACAGTACACAAACCCAAGGCTCAGTCATGAGTGCAGGGGAGCATACCAGATCATTGCCTCTTAGACTGTTGAATTCAATGTGCAATGCCTAATGTTAATATTAACTATATACTGAATGGTTTGGGAAGTACCTGTTTGTACCAAGCTCTCCCAGCTGAAACACTTCAACTGCAGAGTTCTCAGCACAGTATTCATTATTCTGAGACTTGCTTTCCCAGTTAGCTGGAAAGAGCCTGATTGTTTTCACGATTTGGATCATATTTTAGCTCCTGTAATAGCTTTACCTGAGATAGATTGATGAGCAGAAATTTCTTTAAAAATGCTATGATTATGGATAGATTACATATTCTTTGTGAATGAAACTTTTCATGTAATTGGGTGTGAATTGAGGGAGAGCCTTGCTAAACTTCATTAGTAATGCAGCTGGTTGTCTCTTCTGACCGGTACAACCTATGTCTGTCACACAAGAGCATATCACTGAGCCGTGCACTTTATTAAATGTGAATATGTAAACATGAACTTAGACCAAACTGAACGTCCTGACTTCTACTTACACCTCAGCATGAACCCAGGGTCTCTGTCATGTAGTTTTGGCTGTTCCAGATGCCTGTCTCATGCCTTTCTGATTAAAGAGCAGATAATGTGATCCCAAGCTATTGCCAGCAATCTGGACAGAAACTGCATAGCTCACAGGTACAGCATGACTGAGCCTGTGGTCAGACTGGTGCTTTCACCTCAATATTGCTGGTTTCATTGATAGCTTTGCAAAATATCTGCCCTGCTTTCACAGGTAATATACCATGGAGTTAAAGAGCTTAGGGAAAATACGCTTTGTGAGAAAAGATGAAGAAAGTTCAGGTTGTTTTGTTTAGAGAAAAGCTGACTGAGGGAGAAAGGAGAATTGTTTTCAAATATATAAAAGGCACTGCAGAGTGGAAGGGATAACCTGGTTGTTATATGTGCTGTGGACAAGATAAGAAGTAAGGTTCTTGCATTGCAGTAAGGTAGAAAAAGGCAAAAACTTCTTATCAATAAGGAGGTGAAGGGCAGACACCACTTATGAGGAGGGCATGGAGCTTTCACTATTTCACCAAAAGTCTGTTGGGCTCATCATTGGCAAGGTCAGGGCATAGACCAGCATAAGCAGGCTGAAACAGGCAGGGTCAGAAAGGGGAAGAGCCTCAGCACCCCTGAGCAGATCTCGGGTCACCACGAGCAACAGCAGAGGGGCTCACTCCCTCTAGCCCCTCCATTAATGGGGTTGCATAAATATCTGCCACAGGTACAACTTGTTCAAGTTTATTTTCAAAGCACAATCATTAAATTGCAGAGCTGAGAGCAGAGGGCAGGTAGTCTAGTTCTTAGTTATCTGTGCTGCCCACCAGACCACAAATACCCCCATTCTCCTGACACGTGAAATTAAGCCAGGCTGAAAATGACTTTTCACCTCAGTATGGTCTAACACAGAGGCGTTAGCAGCAGCAGCCCCAACTCCTAGGGGACCAGAGGAGACCTTAATTAGGAGGTGTGGCTTTTTCTGGGGAGAAGTGATTTGGCAGGCTAGAAAAGTAGTCTAAGTGTCCTCCCATGGATGCCATCGTGAGCAATAAATGATCTTTGTGCCCCGGGTTTGTAAGCAGGTCATATTTTCATGATGTCAAGCATGCTGCTGTCTTTTCTGCAATAAAGCTCACCTAATCAAAACAAGTCAGAGCTTATCTAAGCCCCTAGCCAGAGATATCTCTGTGGTGGCTACAGAGCCAGGTTTCCTAGCAACCTAAAAGGCATTAGACAGGGCTTTGTCGACATTTATCTGTTACACACAAAACCCCCCGTTTGAATAATGTTATGGGTGTAACATCAACTGACAAAAGCCAGGAAATTCAGAGCTGGGGCTGATTTTCTATCCTTGCCTCTCATCAGGCTGAAAAACAAAAGGCACAGTCATGTGAGTGATGAGCAGAGCAAACCAACCTTTATATTTCCTGGCTTTGCTCCCAAACGAGATGCCATTCAAATGAGATGCTTGGTATTAATTTCCTCTGTTTAAGACAGGTTTAATGCTCACATTAGGTAGCATGTTGGCAGTGCTGTCAGTTTCTCCAAGGGCTACCTTTTTTCCTTGGAGGGGCCAACTGGAGTGAGGAAAGAGATATCCCAGCCCCTCTGTAACCTTTGGTTTCTCCATGGTGAAACCAGTTTCCAGATCTGTGGCTTCCCAGGTGGAGGCTGTGAGCCTGCTCTGTGCAGGGCCACCACGGCATCCTCAGGAGATCACTGTTAGCCCAGGGTGGAGCCAGTGAGGATATGTGGGTTAAAACCACTCCACCTTCCTGCTAGTGCCCAACTCTAAACACAGGAAGATGATTTTTATAGGTTTCAAGGGATCCTTGAGATGGATTTTGGAATGGGTCTTGTTATCAAGCATTTTGAAAACAAAAGTTCAGGGGAAAAAAAGATTTAATGTAGGTGGGTTTTTCCCAGACCAAAAATGTACTGAGGACTGATGAATGGTCTGAAAAGTGATACTTCAGTAATGTCTTTTATTTCTTCAGTTGTAGCACTAGCAGTGTTTAAAATCTTGCAACTTAAAGTTGTAAGAGGAGAGAAGACTGATAGAGGGAGGGAGGGATAGAAGAACTGTCATTGCTGCTGTCTGCCACTTCAAATCCTTGGGGAAAGAGTCTTGTGGAAGTGAATGGGAACTGATCACCTCTCTACAGACTTCTTGAGTCATCTCACAGAATTTAACAGAAAATTATTCTTTTGCTTCAAATTGATATAATGTGGCTTAAAAATGCTCAAAAAGATGTGATCGTTTCCACAATCTAAGTTATCAGCTGGGATAAATTAACTCTCTGACTTCTGTGCAATTCTGTATGTGCACCATCTCTAACTAGGTAGGTTTTCATGTGTGTACTTACACTGCTTTAGTAGTTCCATCTCTGGGGCTTTCACAAATAGATAATGGCCATTTTCACATTTGTTTGAGGCCTGACTGAAGGGTTTATCTTCATGTAAATTTTCCAGCCCAGTTGTGAAACCTCTGAAATTGATGGTAAAGAAAGCTCTGACGAAACTTAGCCATAGTTGGGTACCTCGCTGCTGTAAGGGAAAATCCCCCAATCACTGTCAGTGTGTGAGCAGCCAGGCTTTCATCCCTCCATTCTTCACTGTAATCTTCATTAACATAAGAGTTGGTGTTTTGCTCCCCACACATGGATGCCATACTGTTTGAACTCCAAGGGGCTGGTGGGATAAAGGCATGTGTACAGGCCTCTCTGCTGACCACAGCCAGCATTTCTATAGCAAGCATAGCGTGAATATAAACGTTCCATACACCACAATGGAGAGGAATTACTATGCACACTATCACTTTCAAGCCTTTGAAAGAAACAGAAGCAGGAGGAGGTTCTTGCACTTTCTGCCGACATCATCTTTACTGTCCATCCATTTGTTCCCCATTTAGCCTCCCCACTGGCAAAGCCTCTATTATGTGCTGAAAGAGGAGACAATGGGAGCCCACTACGCCTGGCGAATGCACGCTTTGTTCCATGGGCTCCCTATAGAAATCCCTGTGTTCGCATGACCCGTTTTCCAAAGTTTCAGTTTTTTCTTTCCTGAAGGGGGAGGGTAAGCGGAAAAGGGACAATGTCTCACAGCGCTGTGCAGATTAGTGGTACGTTCATGCCCATACATTGAGATGGATAAAATAGCCATAAATTTTTCCCAAAGTGCTTATTTGTAATGCATGCATGAACTCACTTAACAAGCTTAAAATATTTAGTGAACACTGAAATGAATGGAGAGTGTGGGAGGGGGGACAAAACTAGCAGAGATAATTGAATACACTTAGCAGTCATAGCAGCTTTACATAGCTGTATCATATTCTCTATGGATAACACAGCTGGGACAATATGGTTAGAGTTTTAAAATATCTAGGGATTTCTGTCTTAAGATAGTTATCAATAATTGCAAACTTAAACATTAAATATTTTCGGCTTAGTAAAAATATGTACCTCTTTATTCAATGCATGATAAAATATGGTAAAATAGAGAACATTTTCCCTTTGCCATTTTTTCAGGACTCAGGTAAGCAGGAAGGGTCTCTGAGTAGGCATGTCCAGGAACTGAAGTCTGTCTTGGGGAAACCATAGGCTGCCAAAGACAGATGGATTGAAACACAGAAGACAGAAGTCCCTCAGACTTGACAGCATTTGAAATGCCAAATGAGATCAAGGAAATGGGTTACTCTAACACAGGTTCATATCACCTGTGAAAGTGGTAAAGTCCTTCAGTGCTGGAGAAAATCTTGCCAGATTAACTCATAAGTTTCCAGCTTCATTCCAACTGAGCCAAAATTTGTACCCTTGCCCTTGTTCTGACTAGGACCTCAAACCCACAGACTGCAGCAGCACATCCATCTCAGCTCACACCTAATTAACTGCTTAATTAGAGCAGCACTGGGGGAACTCTGCTCTTTGTTTTCCCTTTCTCTCTGGTGCCTGATGCCACTTGTAGGAGCACAAAGCGCTTAGAGTGGCTGAGCCTTCCTGGTCACGCACAGCAGGTTCAAGGTGAAGGTCTCTTCTGCTGGGCTTTTCCTCTCTCTTCTGAGATAATTGCCCTTGATGTCACCACGAAGCTCCTCCCCAGGGCGCACCACTCGCACTGCAGCCAGTGCCTTAGCTAGAGCTGGAGACTAATGCAAGGCTGTTTCATTTGGAAGAGCAATAGGAAGGTCACTGAGGAAGGTAATACGGTTCTGTTGATTGAACATGTGGATAAGGGCACCACAAAAACATAACCTACTTTGCTGGGAATGCGATAAACCAGGTTTATGTACGCAGTTGGCAAGCAGTACTTCTGAGTGTTAACTCCATCAGATAATCCAGGCAGCAGAGCAATTATATATCCCTCTGGTCCCCTAATATGGCTTGAATCTAAGGATTAGGTAATTTTCATATTTGTAGGGTTTTCTAAAACAGTATTATTTATTTCCTACTAGTTTCCTGATTTGTATTTATGAAATACTTATTTCTGTAACCAAGCAAATGGAGTCTAAGAGGAAGATTTCTGATATTCTAAGGGACAAACCCTCCTTTTCCATCCAGAGTAAGATGTCCAGAAATCCCAGAAGATTCACAGGGGTTTGCAGACAGACTCAGCAGCTTTTCTGCATGTGTACATGTGGCTGGGTTGTCCCTTGTGCGAGACTCATCACACACATGGAGCCCAGGTGGTGTATGACTGGGCAGTAAATTTGCTGTATATATCTCTCCAGCCCAGGTGTCACAGCATATACCAGGGAGTTAGGGTCTTGTAAAACAGTCCTGCACAACATTTGTGCACCCTTTTCTGCCCCAGGCAGGCTGTGAGTGGGAAGGAAGGAGGTGCTTGTGTTGTTAAGGTTAATGATGGATGTTGTGTTGTTAATGGTGGATGTGATCCAGAGGAAGCTTCTGCAGAGGTCAGCCCTGTCTTCTAGCTCTTGGGATCAGGGTCCTGAATCAGAGCTGCAAGAGGATTTGTGTGATTCAGCTGCTAGGCAGAGGGACACCTTTCTGACCAGGGAATGTCCTGTCTGTACCTACATTTGTTATCAGGTGTTTGGCAGCAGGTCAGACATAGAGACAGCTTAAGCTAAGCATAAAACCAGTATTTTGAGGTTAACATCCAGGGAGAACTACTTCAGCTGTAGTTGAGACTACAGCCTAAAGTTCCACAAGAAGATGTGGACATGTATTTATGAATAAAATTAGGCTGGAATTTGAAAGGATTCTAGAAATGAGAGGAGCGAGATTCCAAAATAGCTTTCTAATGAGATTGGAAGGGTTCAGAAGAAATCAAACAAGTCTGAGACCAAGATTTACATGATACAGTTGCTGAAATAGTGAGGAACGTGGGCCAAAAAGTCAAAAGTGTGTTTCCACCCTGTCTTCCCTGCTTGCTTTCATTTTGACCCTCTCTGTTACTCTACTTTCTCCCTCTCTTTTTTCCTGTTCCTTTTTTACTTGGATGACAGGCCGGAAAATCCTCTCTGTGCATTTCTTCTGTTGCTGTTACATCCATTTGGTAGAACAAAGCAAAGGCAAATCCCATTCTGGTACATGTCAGTAGGCTCACTGAAGTCTGCGGGCAGAGCCAGTGTGGGGCTGACCCTCGGGGCACAGGAGCAGGGGCTCAAGGAGGCCACGATGCCCTGGTGACACAGTAGAGTCCTTGCCCCCCTGGTGCATGGCTGGTTCCCCTTGCTCTGTGCCACAGACATGCTCGGGCAGGGCATTCAGTTGCAAAGCACTTGATTTCTGCTTGGGAAAGCTGATGACGCAGTATCTACCCAAGAAGGCTGTTGAGGGGTTAGATTCATTTAGGGCATGGCTGCCATGTTTCTGTGGAGCAGAAAGGTCCAAAATACACGTGCAGCTGTAGTGAGCATCACTGTAAACAGAATATTCTGTTTAATTGGAAATGGAGAGGCTGACCAGGTAGCACTTGTTGGGGGGAAGAAGGAGATGCCCTCAGGACCCAGTGCCAGGAGCCGCAGGGCAGCTGCACCTTGACCCGCCATTGGCACTAGCTGTGAGTGCCCACCACTTTTGAAATCCTGTCCTTCCACACTCGGCAGGGCTGGGCTGAGGCAAAACAACAGTGTCAGGATTCCTCCACCATACCACTGGCACTGTCACAGTATGCCAATCAATCCTGCACCTACCTCTAGGCTCTGAAATGGAGCTTGCAGAGAGAAACTTCCTTTAACATATAATAAGTATGAAGAGGGGCTCTTTGGCGGGTGGTATAATACTTCCTGGAGCTGGTTGCTTTATCAGAACTTGTGCCCACTTGCAGTGACTGTATTTTGCAGCTTGCAAAAGAATTGCTTGTCTTTCACCACATGTTTTTCTGTAGAAAGTGACCATGTCTTGCAAGAAGTTTGGCCAGTTAATACAAAAGCAATTTAGATGCTAGACAGACCAAGTGAGTTTTTTTCTTCTATCACACCTTTGCAGCAGATGTTTGGGTCATGGAAAGCCACCTGAGAAGTTGCCACAGCTCTATTAGTTGGCATCAGCACCTTCATTTCACAGAAAGAAAACTGTTGCTTCTCACTGTTCTGGCTGTAACTGGACAAGCACCTCAGCTGTACATCAGCTAGTTGCCATGGTCTTGTTCTTCTCTACATCCTGGCCATGGGACCCTGCCTCTGTCCTCAAACAGCTCCAACCCTAACCACCTCCAGTACCCTGGCATTTCAGCATGCCTAACTGGCAGAAAGATATTCACCTTCAATTTTAGCAGGCCAAAGGGGAATGTCCGAATTCACAGGAGCTGGCCAGAGAACAGCTGAGGATCCTGCAGTTAGATGGGCTCAGGCTGATGAAGAACCAGCATCCATGTGTTGCTCACAATTTGTGGGGAACAGATTCAAGGCATCCAGTGGCTTAATTCACCTTGTGTGTGATCCTGCTGTAGCTTTCCTTAATAGTCACAACAATGAATTTAACTTCTTTCTGTGAAACCTGGTCATTAGAGATGATATGCCACTACATGAACACCCTTCTAAGCACAGCATTAACAGCTGAGTGAAGGGGACTATTAGAACTACTGCAGTTTTCTTCTCTTGATTGGTGTTCTGTTTTCCCTTGTTGGAAAAATAAGTTAAAACTAATTAAGATGAAAGCAGAATACAAAGTGGAAACTTCCAAAGTGTCTGTCACTTGCATTTGTGCAAATTAAAACATCTCACATACAGCAAACCCAGGGCCTTTCTTTTTTTCCTGAAGATTTTATATTCCACAATCAGCCTGTGGAACCAGATGTGCACTGCCATCCTGCTCACTCTGATGCAGCCCGTGCTCCATCAATCCCACGGGACCTAACAACAGGTTGGTATCCTACACAGGCAGCTGTTTCACCATCAGGTGCAGGGGAAAGGGCTGCCACCTAGAAGTACCTCTAAGACAGGCAGGAGGATGTGACCAGGTGTCCTTCTGGCACCATCGACCCTCTGAGTGACTAGTCAATATTCAGAGCCTTTAAATTTTTGGGGTTTTTTTTTCCTTTGGAAATTGCTGTTGAGATTTGATCTTTTTAAAAAGCATTTTATTTACAGCTAATGGCCTCAGAATCTTGTTTGTCTAATTTTAATAGAAATAAAAAGCACCCAAGCCATTTTCACAACCCCAATCTCCCTGTATTCTGTGGCCATAGACCTTCCTGCGGACTCCTTGGGGACATTCTTGCAATATGGCCCATTGCTGTTTGGGCAGGTTTTGCTGGTTTTTCCCTCGCACAGACACACATCAAAGTTGTGCTGGTTTTGACCAAAGAATCTCTCTGCTCAACCCACCTTTGGGCCCATTGCATTGGGTGGCTGTTATTTTTATCTCATTCCACAGAATTATAGAATGGTTTGGGTTGAAAGGGACCTTAAAGGTCATCTAGTTCCAACCCACCTGCTGCAGGCAGGGACACCTTCCACTAGACCAAGTGGCTCAGAGCCCCATCCAACCTGGCCTTGAACACTTCCAGGGATGTGGCATCCACAGCTTCTCTGGTCAACCTGTTCAAGTGTTTCACCACCCTCACCATAAAGAATTTCCTCCTAACATCTAATCTAAATCTCTCCTTTTTTATTTTAAAACCATTCCCTCTTGTCCTATCATTACTTGCATTTGTAAAAAGTCTCTCTCCATCTTTCTTGTAGGCCTCCTTTAGGTACAGTTTATTAGGTGTTTCACTCTACAAAGGGTCTTAACTGAGCCTGAAGGAAATTTTCTTAGTGCTTTAATCAGAACGATTTTGAGTAAGACAGATTAATGCCTTCCAGTATTATTAGTTCTCTTTCAGCAATGGGTAAAGTATCAGATCTTAGAGAAACACTTATCAGCAGTAATGTACTTATAAAAATCTGAGCCTATAAATAATGAAGTTCTTCCCTTTCTGGAACATCCTTGATTATCATAAATCCAGAGGGATAGTTACAACCTGCAGGACGTATCCACGCACATAATGGAATTTTGCACGGTGTCAAAATATCCCCTGTAGTTGGAGGGATCACGTAATAAAAAACCAAGAGATTGTCCAGCATGGTGGAAATCATCTACTTAAAATGAATCATGATTGAATGAACTGCCTCAGGAGCAGAAGGAGCTCAAAGAGTCGTCAGAGCCCATGTTCTGGGTGCTAAGTGATACTGCCTACTGATTTGGCAGAAATGTGGGCATTTATTTCACTTATATGTGGAAAGGCATGTCAGCTGAAGAGAAAAAACAGCTGGTATTCTATCAGGGTAGACCTGATGAATACCTGCCCAGAAGCTAACCTAATATCTGTGTGCTAGATACCCCTGTGTGATCCCCAGCCCACAGAACAATCTGTAATACCCTGACTTTTTGGTGAAGGACTTTATATAGTGAGGCAGATTAAATAATATGAGACAGAAGAATGTGGAGAAGAATTCAGCAAATGTTTGTGGTAGCTCAGTGAACTACGGATATATTTCTCTGCAGACCTCATTGCTGCTCCATCCTGCCATCACATTCATGGATGCTCTGCCTCTGCAGGCTTGCCCTCACTTCATTGACCATTGCTCACATGGCAACTGTGTGTGGTGCCTTTTCAGTCACCAGCCTCTGGACTTCTTGCACAAGGTTACTGTTTTAGTTTGACTAGTGTGGGTTCAGAATGAGCCACGGATCTATAGATGGTTTCCTGTGCTCTCCTGCCTATTCCTTATTGGATTCTAGTATCACAAGCACAGTTTCATTAGAAAGGCCTGTAGCGGAGATTGCCTTCCCACTCTTTCCTGTTTACATGATATTGCTTATCTGTGAAGGGCAGAATAGTCTTTTTCCTCTCTGCATTCCCAGTATAAGACATTTATAAATGCATAGAGGCCACTTTAGTCTAATTTTATAGTGTCTCTGTAGGAGGGAATGTGGAGTTAAAGCAGTCCATTGGGGCCTAAGAACACTGGGATCGATTCCTCACCTAATATACAGATAAATTGGGTAATTCGGTTCATTTCCTTTTTTATCCTAGGTGTCTTTTGAAAGTGGGGATAATGACATTTAGATAGGTAGGATCACAGCATGCCACAGCTCACTGCTGCAGCACTGGGCATTGCCATCACAGCTTTCAGCTCCTCCCACTGGTAGCAAGGCAGGAGATTTCAGCCCAGGCTTTCACACAGGGATGCTCGGAGATGCCCACAAGGCTGAAGGCTGTGCCTGCTGGCTGTGGTGGCTCCAGGCTGTGTGCAGCTCTGTGCCACAGGCACTGGGGCAGCTGTGGCCAGGCTTGCTCACGTGCCATGCTTGTTTCTGTGGTGCTGTGGGCAGCCTGCAGAACAGCATAGCCCAGAGCCTCTCTTGTAAGAGAAGCAAGAACCACTTGTTAAAACTTCCTGTGCTGTCTTTTATCCCTTTCTCAAAAGAGAGAGTAATGTTTTGAAGAGGTAGAGCTGCTGCAATGACTTGGTGTCTGTGACCTAGATAGCCTCATATTTTTTTCTGGCAAGGACACCCACCAGGCATCTAGGAGGACAAAGCAAGAAGAAGTACAGAAGGGTAACAGTAGTAATCTACCACCAAGAAAATATCATTCCTAACTCCTCATGGTGAAATATTGCATGGAACACAATTTATATTTGAGTTTGGGCTTATGATGTACTTTTAACCCATTAAAGTGCCTGTTCTTCCCTTGAATCTGCACTTTAATTCCATTTTCCACATGGATAATAGTCTGTGACAATGAGTTTCCCTAATTATTCATTGTGGGGAAAAATACTCTTTGAATTACCAAACATTCCATTTAGTGAATATCCTCTGAATCTCTGCTAAGAATATCTTTTCTGTATCAGTTCTACAGGACTTCAGAAGGATACCCTATGTTATATGAACATTTCAGTATTATGTTTTCTTTTGGAGCCCTAGTGTTGAAGTTATATATGGTAATTTTTTTAAAAAAAAAGTCACATATTTTCTATCATTATCATTGCTTGCTCAAACTAGAAGAAAAAAGAAACTCCTTTCACTTAAAATCATAGACTCATAGAATCGTTTAAGTAGAGAAAGACCTAAGTCATAAACTCTTCTTTTTTTTCCTGAGTTCCAGCCAATGCTCTCTTGAGCAAGGTCACCAGCTCATCTTTTGGCACATGTGGACCACATGAAAAATGTAAATTTTTCCTCTGGTGAAGCTGCTTGGCTCCTTTCTCAGCTAACCTATGTCTGCTACAGGCATATACAAATGCACATGAAGAAATCTCTATTCTGTCTGATGAGGTTGGTGCCATGTTTTGGCAATTAACTAGCCCTGAAGAGTAAAATGATGGAAATAATTAGTTTTGATTGATGCACATGGTTTTGTATTCCTAAATTTTGAAACTTTTCAGAGACTGAAGATATAGTTTAATGTCGTATTAGATTTTTACCTGTTTGATCTTCCATCTTGCCTTAACTGTTGACTTCTTTGGTGTTATATTTAGTGCCTGGTTCAAGCTTACATACTACAGCATTGAATCAGTTCCTTAAGGAGAAGACACATTTCCAGATCTAGAATTAAGTCAGTGTGACTAGAAGTGCTTGAATATATACTGCATTTGGATTTCATCTGGGTTTGCTTCTTACACATATTCCTTTCCCTTACAGGTTTTTAGCCTGTTCACTCACATGGACTGGATGATTTCAGTAGCTGTTTGAAAAACACGGTGACTTAGATGGGCTGGAGCAGATCTAAGGCTGAGATTCAAGAACTTTGCAGTACATTTGCCCAGTGAAGACAAGGAGCTAAAGAGCAGGGCTTAATTTATTCAACAGTGATTATAAAAACATTTTGTTCTCTGCCCATAGTTACCCAATTCATTCAGAAACCACAGCAGCAGGAATTTCTGATGTGAAAACCGTTGGGTCCCCTAGGTGTCTTATGTGCAAACAGCAGGGCAGAAATGAGGAAAAATGGACACTTGCATAAGAGTTTCAGGTACTGACTGCCACATACACTTCAAACTCAAATAACCATATTTTTCTGCTTCAGAGGCTGACTTTGGATGTCCTTGAAGTCTGGTATTATGCATTCTGGCAGGCAAGTTGAGAAATGAACCGGATGCAGCAATTTAGTCATATAGGGAGTTTTCTAGTAAATTTTGCACAACGGGGTAGTGACAGTGTACTTAGTAAAGCTGCATGCTTTTTTAAAAATAGTGCTATTGATTTTCTTAGTGTGTGTATCAAATGTTAGCACATTCATTAGAACAGCAGCCTTCCAAACACTGCTGTAGAACAACCAGCAGGCCCGGAGTCAATATCCATCTGAATACTGGCTTGCTTTCAAAGGGCGACTTAAAATTAGGGCATTGACTTTTCATGTTATAGAGGAAAGATTTTAAAGGGAGCATTTATCAAATAGAGTTAGAAAGATTTAACATATACAGCTAGGCTGCAGGTCCTGTTTGAGCAGGCAAAGATGTATGCGTACAAGCATGTACAGCACTAGCAAAACAGCAGAATATATGTTTATACATATGTGCATATATTGTTATTTAGGGTATTGGTCTAGTATAGTTACATGAGGAAAAAGGAGGAAGATATTTATCCAAGGAAACTTTCAGTTCCAAACTCCTGCGTGAGTATATTGAAATATCACTGAGTAGGAATATAATGTATTACAGTGATTAAATAAATACTGTGTCTGTGTCCTTATAATGTAACTTCTTGTACAGTGCTGGGAACAAAGAAGCACATTAGTACAAATATAACCTTTTCTGGAAGTAGCTTTACAGGAACAAAATACAGTCCACTGTGTCTGTTGAAAAAGAGCTAACACAACATAGTAAAATCAACTTTTTTTTCTCTCTCCTTGTAAGGATGAGAGATGAAGGAAGGTGAGTAAAGGTCATTCCACTTCTCATAAATTTACTATGAATTTGGGGTTTACCTGTTCTTAGCATTTCCCTTTTGTAACTGTTCATGCAATCGTTCAAATTTCATATTCCCTGAGGAAAGGCTCTGTGGAATGTGTTCAGTACGTGTTGTGCCCATCTGTATTCTTAATTTGATTCTGTATTCTTAAACCCATGAAGATGAACATGTGTCTGGAGAACAAATGGTCTCATCACCAGGTCACTACTTGTTTCATCCACTGAACTGTAGGCTTATCTAACTTCTGCGGGGTTTATTTGGTTGGTGTGTTAGCTGGCTGGTTGGGGGTTTTTGAGGTTTTTTTTAACCCTGTTCACAACATTGCTCCACTGTCAACTACCTACCTGTGCTGATGTGAGTGGAGAGAAGAGGAGGTGAAGATTACATTGCTTTAGCTACCAGCAAAAATTGCCCCTTGGAGACAGCGCCAAAGCCACCTCCTGAAGTATCCTACTTCTCTTTCTTACTTAGAGAGGAGTACAAGAGCTTCAAAGGCCCTAACTTAAGCACCTTAGTTAGGTGGAAGAGAACAGGCACGTACACATACAGGTAGTTATATACAGATTTTAGCTGTGTTGACTGACCCTTCAGAGTGTCCACACCTGCTGTGACTGCAGAAGGATACTTCGGTGAGGTGCCTGGTGCACTGGTGATACCACAGTGGTGGCTCCCAGCAGTCTCAGTGGCATTGTGTTTGAGCTGGGACTGCTGCTACAGATGCTGAATTCAGTGAAATCTTCACAAAATCCCAGGTTGATCTCTTCCGGTTTCCTAGCCACATGCTGAAGACATTGAACTGCATGTTCCTTCCATTCTATATTTTTCATACTTTCTCTTTTGTAATGCAGAGTGTCAGTTTAAAAGGATGATTTCATTTGTTATATTGTTTACAGGTCTTGTTAATTTTTAACCTCCTTGCCACAGTGACTTGTTTTGTGAGGTTTGGCTTTTGCAACTTCCCTTAAGACTCAGCTGTCACACACTGAGAAGTGCTTTTGTGGTATTATTGTGTGGCAAGCAGTTAGAATAAACAAATATTCTGGAGATACTCTATGTTTCTAATGGAAACAAAAGGTTTCTGTCTCTGTATTATTTTCTCCATTCAACTGTCCTTGTAGCTGGTACTGGATGCCTCTTTCCAGTGTGTATCTCATTTTGAACCAGATTCAAGTGTTCTTAATGATAGGACTTTCGTTGTTTTATTTTTTTCATGTTGAATGCATTATTACTGCAAATAAATTTTACTTTGCTCAAGATGCATATCCCAAATATTTTTATTTCCTGCTCCAGAAAGAAAAGCCATGGCTTTGGGCAGTGTAAAGGACAGTTTTAGCAGTTTTATTGCTCCCCACAGAATATGACCTCTCTGAAGTCTGTCTGAATTCCTGAATCTCCTCCTACACTGTTACCAAAGTTGTGCTCTAGAGTCTAAGGGGTCACCCAGAAATCCTTATCATTATGATGTATTGCATTTATCTTGTCTCCTTTGATGAATGCTGAGCAATAATGTTAAACCTTTCTTCCCTTCCCAGCAGGATAGATTTTCATCTGGAGTTTAGTGTCTTCAAAATAAATCTGAGATAAAGTCATCAACAGAAAATGGAGCATTGAGGAGTGAATATGGGGGCCCAGTGGGGGTTTGAGTCTTCCTTGTCATTATATCACCAAAAAGAACTATTGTAACCAGTGAAATTAATTCAAGACTTCTTTTCCACTTAAACCACCAGTTCAGAGGGTGGCTTTGAATTAATCTTTTAGAGCAGTAATTCACAGGTGGCAGCAGATTCAGGATGAATTTAAAATGCTGGTTTGAGAAACTTGACCCCTGTGGAAGAGAAGCTGAATTCTAAAACAGTGAAGTCCCCAAAATATGGACTCCTCTCTCTGCCTAATTTTATTAAATAAGACTGACATTCTTTACCATGTTTTTAAAATACTCTGGATCAAGGCTGGCATGGATGTGCAATATATTAAACTAGAGTTATTTAGGTAACCTTTCTCCCCTTTAACCTTCTCTTCACTTTAGTTTTGAGCACCCTGTGGCCCAGCTGGGATCTGCCATGTGGATTGCACGGTGAGCTCTGAGAAACACGGAGTGTAGGCACTGTGTGGAAATTAACCAGATTACTAAGGTCAGATGATTTATAAATGTTAGCTTTTTCTGTCTTTTTTGTAAAAAAAAAAATTAAAAAAAAAAATCTTTTGAAAGCAACCAGATCCTTTTGGAGCATGAGAAACAAAAAAATGTAGCACTAGTTAATCCCATGAAAACTTCCCTTTGGCAATGCCTTCCTGTAAGTAAAACACAGTCCCCTAAAACTGTGTTCCAGAAGAAAAATGCTCTCAGATGGCCACTGAGATAATATGAGAAAATGCTTTTTGGAAACATTTGCAGCCAAAACCCCTCAGAGGATCTCCTTGCTGCTTTGGTAGCTGGACACTTGCAGTGTGAAAGGAGGGAAAAATCTGGTTTTGCCCATGCCAGCCCCAGCCACCCTGAGCTGACCCCCACAGCTAAACCCGGGCCCATTTTCAGGCTTGGTGTAAGATGTTCCTAGCTGGCACAGTTCTGCTGAGGGCCACAGTTACAGTTCACTCCCTACCTTCTGTAGGGATGAACACATCAGGAAGGGTGAAGTGAGCCCCATGCACCCCTCAGGGATGAATGGGACATGGAGCTGAAGTGGAAGAGATAATAGAAAACTGCTCAGAAATCAAGAGACGTTCTGTATTTTATGAACTTGATTTGTGAAATTACCCCAGATTTTATTTTTTGTTCAAAAATGGGCTCCTTCCTGACAAGAAAATTATCTATTTGAAGTTTAAATTACTTTGAGATCAAATTAAAAATTAGATTTCTGGATTTTAAAATTTTATTTCAATTAAGTGTTGCAGCCCTTTGGAATTTTTTTAAACTGAAACTCTCTGAAGACAAATGGCAGACACAACATTTGAAATTTGATGACAAATTTGTCCTTAATTTTATCCAATTATATTAAGAGGTCTTTGAGTTACAAAGCATTAAAAAGCACTACTGAGGCCAGAGACATGCTAGTGAAATATTGTTTCTGTCATGTGGAGCTTTGTACAGAATTGTGTGGGCTTAAATAAATGTATCTTGATAGTTTACCTTAAAACTCTCTGTCCTTTTCCTCAGTTCAGCTGAATCCTATGAAATAGATATGCAGCTTGAAGAAGTTCTTCACACCCCCACAAACGCTAAAAATGGCCCTGATACAACATGTATTTATGTAACAAAATCATCTGCATTAATATCTTCCTTTCCTTTCTGCAAGAAGCACAGGAGGGACCCAGGCTGACACATTTTCACGCAGCCCCTTCCAGTCTTCTCCTTGCATTTGGGGCAGCAGGGATGAGCTGTGTTTTCCCTTAAAAAAAAGGCCACAGAATAAACAGGAATGTGATGTGGCTATTAATAGGGTCGGCTGCAAACCTGCAGCCCAAGCTTTTGGGTTCTCTCCCTTTGAATATTCAGTATCCTGTTACGGATCGAAACTATGTGATAACAAGCGTTCTGGTCAGTGTTTTAATCCTGATCTTTCAAAATAAAGAGGGTATTAAAACCCATATATTTCCTCTACTTTTGTGAAAGGACAAGAGACTGGCTGATGGGATCGAGTGTGATGTATTGAGCTGTTAACCTCTTATTCACATCTGGCAGAATGAAAAGAAAAATGGCCCCACCTGGCAGCTGTTTGCTGTCCCATTTGTCACCATCATGGTCAGGTGGTTGTCTGCTCTCTAGATCACAGCTGAACCCCTGGCACCTGGGCAGGTGTGCGGCTTGAGGAGAGGGCTCAGGTGCTGCAGAAACAAAGTGTGGGGTTTTATGCTGGCCTCCCAGGGCTGGCTGCTGGCCTGGGATGAAGGGACGGGAGACTGCATTGTAGCTACTGCTGCTGTCAGTAGGGTCAGAGAAAGTCTTGGTAACGCTGGCATGTTTAGCATCACCGAAATACCTGGGAAAATCAACAGCCAACAAGTGCCCTCGTTCTTCCTATGGAGACGTCTGTGCTGGCTCCGCTGTTCCCCTCTGGATACTGAGAGCTGAAAGTGTCAAAGCCCTTCCTCACACCGCAGCTCACCAGGATGGCTCCCAGCTGCCAGCTGGCTCCTTGGAGGGGAGTGCTACTCCCACAGGGCTGTCCCGAAGAATGACCTCCTAAGTCTGCTAAACCAACACTCACCGCCCCAACCTGCTGCCTGTTGTGGAAATGAATCCTGAGCAGCAGTGAAAATCAAACCAATATTCTCAGGAGCAGCTGTAAACTCGATAAGCTCTCTGTCCTCCTTTCTCTCCGCCCGCCCCGTCCCTCCCTTTGGTGTTAAAATGAAGGCAGAGACATGCTGAGAGAAGCAGTGCAGCGCTCTGTTTGCAGGATAATATGCAGACCACATGTATGTATTAAAGACTGTATGGAGTTATAATTGAGCCAGGAGCATTTAAATGCAAGCCAAGGGGAATTTGCTATTCTGTGTGGGCAGATTTCAATTGTAAGGTTGGCAGCTCTGGTATCCTGTTCTCTAATGCCATGAGATGAGAAAAAATAGGCTTTTCTTTCACAGCAGTTGATTATTGAATCCGCACCAGCTGTTCACCCTAATCCAAGCTTTCTGTGCTCGATCCTTGTAATAGAGGCGTCCCTCATCCACCCATCCATCCATCCGTCCATCTCCCCATTCTCATTTTCACGGGTCTTTTGTAATCTTTCAGAAAGGTGGTTAGCAGATTTCAGCCATCTAAAGCGACATAAGCATCAGCACAGGCAAGGGTTATAACTAATTAACAAGAGAAGAAAGCCCCCCCAGCTATATATTGAAACTCAAATTGTATTTCACATCCACTGCAAGATGGGAAAAAAGCCATCATGAATCAGAAGTCAGAGAACCATTTCTTAACAGTGACACCTGACTCTGTGCCCAGCAAACCGTGTGGGATCAGAGCTGGAGCGAGTCCTGAGCGGCGCAGAGCGGCAGCTGTCCCTGCCGCCCCACTGCGAGCCCAGGGACCTGCACCCAGGCATGCGGCAGCAGTAAAGGAAATATAACTTTTTTTTTCTTTCTTTCTTTCTTTTTTTTTTTTTTCTTTTTCATAATAAAGGGGGAGGAAGAGGTGAGATAAGACGTGAGTTCCTTCTGGGTGCTTCTCACTCAGCCTGCAATGTTACGTAAGGTTGGTACAGCTAATGCCTGCTCTGCTTCACCATCAGCCTGGCTGTTTCATCCCCACTACACAATTATTTCATCAGTCTCTCCTACTAGACATCACAGTGCTATTGCGATTAGTCACATTTATTAGGAGAGCAGCTAAAATAAAATTAGCAAGCGCAGGGGCCCAGTTGCACAAGGGACTGGGTGAACACGGATCCAAGTAGTCCCTGCCCCAGAAACATTCTAATCTCCTGAATGAGGAGGACAAGGGACAAGGGGGTGACACAGAGGACCCAAAAGAGGGGTGTGAAAGCAGCAGGAGGAATGCTGTTTCCATGAAGAGCTTTGGCAGGGGAGGGTGAGTCTAAGTCAGAATGAGTCAACCAGGAATAAAAGGCAGCAGGAGAAAGGACATTGTAGGGGAAAGTAGGGTGGAGGAAAAGGTAATACAGTAAGTGACAAGCTGAAGAACAGAGGTTGATGGTGGGGAAAAAAGACAAGTTTACTCAAAAAGGCAACCAGCACAGCAAATCCTGCCTGTCCCCTGCCCATTTTGCCTGCTGCTGCTGCTACACATTTTTGCCCTCTGTCCGATTCCCTCGCAGTGTTCTCTGTTTAAAGGGTGCCTCCTTCCCTGCACACCGTGTCCTCCTGGGCTCAGAGGATTACCCCACGCTCTGTGTATGAGCAGCCTATAGCATCCTCTCTGGAAATCCTGGCTGAATCACAGAGACTGTGTGTAATGCCAGAACCATGCAAACTGAAAAGCTGCATTAGCACTACAGATTGTCTGTACAGATTTGGAAAACAGAGATCTGGAATGTTCTGGGGCACCGTGAGGAAAATGGACTGGATGACCTGAGAGAAGACAGACAGACAGACAGGCATGTACAATTGGCTTTCTGGATGTTATGGGCATGTGGATGGAAAAATGAGCCCTTGAACTGACTACTGGACTTTCAGGAGCTGGAGATGCCAAATGGTGTATGTCACATAGCCATCAATTTAAATCAGTATATCTGGACAATTTATAGATAAAACTCCATAAAGAATTGGCTTGGCAACTCATTAGACAACAGACGTTAATATAAAAGGACGTCTAAATGTGATTCTTGGGTGAGTAGAGACAGGAATAATAAAGTGCAGATTTTTCCTTTGCAAATGCCATTGATGATACTTCAAGTGGGCTGCTGGATAATGCTCAAGCGTCCACATTTTCAACAGAATATTGAAAAAATGATGAAGTTGCAGAAAAGAGTTTCAAAAAGATTTTGAGAAAAATAGAATTATAATTCGATAAAATACTTTCTATTAAAAAACTCGGAATTCTTAACCTGTTATGCTTATCAAAAAGAAAATTGAGAAGTATCCTGATTATGGTGTAAGTAACTTCACAGTGAGAAAATACCAGGTATTAAAGAACTCTTTAATTTAGTGGAGAAGAGCATAATAAGAAACAGTAGTTGTAAGCTGAAGCTGACCAGAAAAATTTAAAAGAGAAACTAAAAATAATTAGCTTTTTAACAGTAGGAATTATTTCTGAACAAAATTCTAATTCACCTCGGTGTTTGTCAGATGACAACTAAACTCCTTTCACAAAGGTTGAGTCAAACACAATTTTTCTGATTCGCTGCAGATGGTATTGGGTGAAAGTCGATGTTTTGTGTTATAATTTGGTGGTGTTTTGTTGCCTAGAATTCCATGAACAGCTTATGTATCCACCAGAGCTTAAAGCTTTGTATTCTACCCACTTTATCTGATTACATCCTTTGCTATCAGTTCATAGGTAGAAAGCTGATGGATCTATACACATTTGCAGAGCAGTTAGCCCAAATCCTGGAGATCCTCCCATTCACGTGGTGAGTAACTGTAATTAAAATTTAAAATGCTTACAGCCTCAGTTTCAATCAAGACTACTTCCAACGGTATTCTTTTGGGCTGACAACAACAGGAAGGCAGATTTGAAGGTTATATGAGTTAAGGGAAAATTGGACAGAAGAGAAGTGTTAATTTGTCAAAGTGGAAAGTTCCTTAAATCTGGCACTCAGCAGGTACCGACAATGGTTAAAATTGACACACAATTCTTGGCAAGTACTGTGAGAGGGTGGCTGATATAGTGCTTGGGAACTGCTTGGTGTAGAGTAGATGCTGTCTGGACCCTTCTGGATTAAACAAGTATTACATGAAGTCTGCAATCATGACTGGATTCAGTAATTCAGTAATTCAGTAGCTTCAAGTCATATGGTCCTAAAACATCTGCTGCTGGGCTGTGCTGGTATGCACCAGCAGGAGCTCTAATCCAAACCCTGCAAATATGTTTGTTTGGCCCAGCGTGTCTCCCATTGCTGAGGGTGCTCCCTGAATAGTCTGACAAGAGAGCTGGTTGGCATGACCCTTGGTGACAACAACAAATAAGGGCAAGTATGTCCCAAACACAGAGGCAGCAAGTTTAATAGACACAGTACTTCATAAGACTGCTGAAAACGAACCACAGTTGCCAGGCTATTTGTCTTACTTCTACCACTCCATGAGTCCTGTCAAAAAACAGGGAAAGAACATCCCTATTAAACAAAAGCCTGGTACAAAGCCTGCCCAAACATGAATCAATGCAGAGCCCTTAAGTCCCCGTGGCCTAGCCCCACTTCGGGCAAATTTACCCCATGATGAATTAGGGCTAAAGTTGTCACATCTCACAAGCCCGTCTTTCTGAGCACAGCCTGCTTGCTCCTTTCTCACGCCTTCAAATGCAGAGCTGGCCCATTTTGTACACAGCTGCCACAGTTTGATTTGCTTTGTGTTTATGCCTTAAGCTTTGCCTCTCTGTTTCCATGTCCACAGCCCCAGTCTATTTTATGTCATCCTATCTGGAATGCCTGGAAGAGAAACATCCCCTTCAGTCACGCGTGAGGGCATCAGGACTGCAGCGATACAGATGAATCGCACTTAAATTCTCTGGTTGGCTCTGGGTGGTGTTGTGGGGTGATGGGGTGTCCTCGTACTTGCCAGTCTACCTATTCCCATCCAGCACCCCACCAGGTGCAGCTGGGCCATGGATCCCAGGGTACCGATCTCTGGCAGCTCCTGCACTGCCTCCTGTCCATCACCGGGAAGGTGTTGATGCAGCATGGCAGAGGACAGACAGCCTGACAGACACAGTGTGGCACCTGGCCTCGGCACCCTGCAGCTCACAGCTCTTTCTACGGGCATCACAGGTTTGGATCCTAGCCCGGAGCTGTGGTGCACACGCTGTGTGGTAGCGTGGGTGTAATTCAGGAGCAGCAGTTTTGAAGTGGGTGATGCAGCACTGGTGTGGAGTGACGGTATGGGGGCTGTGCTTTGGTTCCAGAGAGGGAGGGAGGGGGAGAAAGGGAGGGAGCGCTAAGGTAACCACAGAAACATGGTATCCTTGGATATTAGCAATCCTGACCTACTTCTGGGTATTCACTCACTGTTTTAGTGCTGTTGACAAAGGAGGAGTAAGATGGAGGGCTTAAAGCTCTGAGGGGGAAAAAAAAGAGATCTTTCCATAATTTTCTAGGATCAAGACTATTCACAATAATATTCAGCTAATTAAAATCTTTAACAGTTTTATTCCCTTGCACATCATACTGTTTTCATTCTTGCTTTACATACTGTAGAAATATTTTAATAATACATTACTGAACTATAATTGACAGAGATGTATTGTTATGTATAGGGTGTAGTTCTGAGTGACTGACGGGGGTGTCATTGTGCATGTATAAACTAGTTGTTGTCAGTAGTGTTAATCTGGCTCAGCATTTGATTTAGATCTGTGAGAAACCCTTTTCCACACTTGCAGGGCTAGTGGTGATCCAGATGCAGATCTCCACTTATATCAGTAAAATCACACTGTTGTAATTGCAGGAAAAAACAGGCCCTGGACTTCGGTGAGATGTGGAGAATTTATACTAGTAAGTAACTGGGAGCAGCTGAGTCTGTCTATTTTCTACCAGATTAAATACCTATTTGAGATCAAAAAGCAAATGACAAGTAAAATGACTGTGGGATTCATAGTCATTCCTAAACTAGCAAGGGGAGGGCTTTTTTGATTAAAAAAACGGTTGGGAAGACAAGAGTGCTGTCTGGTGTTGAGCTGTAAGTGTCCATTGCAAAGCGTGGAAAACACATAGTTTAGGGCTTCAACTGAACCCCATTAAAGCTTTCATTTCAGCGGACTGTGGAACATGGACCACTGTCTTGCAAAAATCTGTACCTGGTGCATTAACAAAGACGGAAATTGAGGTTTAAAGCCATAACTTTAGCTTCTAGTCTTTTTTTATTTTTGACAGTTCTGTGCCAAAAAAAAAAAAATTAATAGTGAATCAGGGCTTGTCAAGGTGTTTTTAATATTTTTCTCAGCTGCAATTCTTTCCTGCATACACAGTCTCAAACATTTAGACTATGCTGGCAAAACGAACCAAAAAGAGTCTGAAAGTAAATGGTAGCGAAAGTGGAGCTTTCCAGCATGACTTTTTATTAACTGCTAAGTGAAAACCAGATTAGGTAGTGATGCTAACATAATGGTGCCTGAATTCTATTCCAATATTGGGTGTATACAGAGATGCCTTCTCTACAAATTGAAATGTACATTTATATAACTTCTGCAGAACTTGCATCTCAACAGCATGGTACTGACTAAAGACATGCTTGAAGAAATCCCATGCAGCCCTTCACCTACACCAGGTCTGGTTCAAGCCATGTTGTTAGTCCTCAGAGCTGTAAATTATGTGCTCAGATTCTACAATTTCCATTTTATTTGTGGAAAACTTGTATTAGATGGAGGTTAAATAATCTACCGAATGCCACTCAATGCTTATTTTTTTCAAGATTGAGTGAAAATTCATTAATTCCCAGTGTGCAGAGTGCAAGACCAAACCCTTGCCTTTGTAGGCATTGATACAAATATTTTCACTATTTCTTTCATCTCTTCAAGAAGGATTCAAAGCTAGTTCCTGCTGATAATTCAGGCATTGTCTGACGTAGCATTGCTTTGGTCAGACTTAGACTGTCTGGATTGAAATCTTGGCTCCACTGAGGCCAGAAAGAGTCTTACCATCGACACCAATGAGTTATGATAAGTGGAACTAAATTTCTGCCAGCTGCTCTGACGGGTAGCCTTGCCCACTCTATATGGTAAAGCCTCTCATACACAGCACTACCTGACAGTAAACATTGAGTGAATTTTTGGTGGAAACAGTAGCAAATCTGGGGCATGCACTGCACCCTGCCCCTGCCTGCCTCCCCTTATCCCCCACCATCAGCATGCACATCCTGGAGAGGGTGTTAAGCAGGCAAATATGAAGGGGGGAGGAACGTGTTGGTGGGCTGTGGATAATGCTGAGCAAAATGTGCAGTTTTGCAGTGCTGTCTGATGCTTATGTCCTCAGGGAAGTAGACTTTCTTATTTGAAAAGGGCTTGTGCAGCAGGTTCATGAAAGATTTTTCAGAAAAAGCCTGTCTCAACAACCTATTAGTAACACAGCCTTATGAAAGACTCAGAGATATTTCTAAAACTGTTAGCTTAATTTATTGTGGTTGGACTATGGGATCTGAGACTTTATTTTTTTGAAAGGAGACTCTTTTTCCCTCTTACACTCCAAGTTTGATGCTTTTCAATTAAAAAATACATGACACGGATTGACTTTCTGGTCAGATTTCTAATCAGCCCCTGCACCATACTATAGTGTCTCAGCTAGTGGGGTCTTATTCATTGAATAGTATTTCCCACAAGCCTGCAAATTTCCTTCTTAATTTAGATAGTTACTTAGTCTTTCTTTACTCCAAAGTTGAACTTAAATGAAATGTAATTTACATAACAAGTCACTCAGAGCCTATTGTGTGTCAAATGAAAAAGTCTGCCATATTTTATCCTTTCCAGCTGACAAGTAGAAAGAAATACGTTGAAAGGGACATACCCAGTTATTAAGGGGGTCTGACAGTATTTTATTCTTTTATTTTAATTTAGCAAGGTGTCTTCACCACAAACTTGGATTTTTAAACATAAAATATCCTGAAATATTAGATTGTGCTATCTGGACTTTAATTTAGCAAAGTGTCCTCACCACAAACTTGGATTTTTAAACACAAAATATCTTGAAATATTAGATTGTGCTGTTTGGACTTTATTCTTAACAACAGGCAGGACCACAAGGTAAACGGCTTGTAGGAAGAAGCTCCAAGAAGGAGGCTAATTAGCCTCTAAATAAACCTCTAAATAGCCTCTAAAACTAATAAGAAATCCATGATGGAGTAGAAACCCAATGAACTCGTTTTTGCATACCATACATGAGCAATTCCATTGACTTTAAGTAAAACATTATAATACTAGATCCTCTAATTCTTGCTCATCTTCTTGGAGTTGAAGATGTGCTTTGCTTCATGGCATTCACAGTGAACAGTGGCTTTAAAGACTGAGTTGTCGGTGAAGTCTGAGCTTACAGTTACCATCAAATACCCAAAGCTGTAAGGAACACTTGGGCAGCAGTAAAGCCTTCTAAGCTATGAAATGCACAACAGAGGTCATGACCACCCTAGGATATTAAATATGCAATACAGTTTTCTCAGTCTAGAAATTTTGTTTGGTGTACAGGCCACATTTCAAAGTGGTAATAATCCACCTATGGCAGTTTGACCCACCTCCACTATTATATTCTGTCCCAACCCACAGCATGACATGTTCGTCACTGACAAAAAACCTCCTGCTCTTCAGCACTGAAGTTACAGTCTCACAGTGGACAGAGATACCAATGTGCTGCAGACAATGTGACAAGAAAATATTTGTGGTGAACAGAAACACGTAAATACAATATTTTATTTGAAGAAGGTGTGGTCTTCTGGGCCTTGACCCCATCCATGAGCCTCCATGGGCTGGAAGTTCTGAGATCCAGCAGCATCAAGGACTGACAAGTTAGTTCATGGCCTGCATTGGCAGTAGCCATTTCTTCCTGGTGTCTCCATGGGAGAATAAGCCCTGTATTTGCAGCTTTTTGCCAATGACAGAATTAGTGGGAACACTGGGTATCCCACTGAGGAAAATCTAAGAATAACATTAATAATGTAATCCTTACGAATCCAAGTGCCGGCCAGGCTTTCAGAAGCAGTGGAAAGGACATGATACATCCTGCAGCTAACACGGCAACTTCAAAGTGCACGGGCAGCGCACGCACAGTGCCACTAAGTGATATAAATACTTCTCTTAGCACTCCATGCCAGGCTCCCTGTTGATACAAGCTGTTCATAAGAGATCCAGGCTAAACCTATCCATAGGCAGAAGGAACACAAAAGGTTAGGATGTTTTAGATGGAAAGTATACGAAGTCTATAAGCTCCCAGATACTAATAATCACACACTTCTTGAAGTACCATTTTCTTTTGTGAGCCAATCTCTGTATTTTAACTTACATATTTATCCACCAGGGACAGCTTATTTTGGGAATGATGGGGTTTATCCTCACCAGAATGATGCAAAACTTTGCAGGATCCTTTTGTGACATATTCCCACCTCCACTACATGAGGACAGCACACACGTTAGCACGCAGCCCAGCACCACATCTCACCACACAGAGAAGTGCACACCATGAAGGGGGAAGAGTACTGTGCCTGCATAGTACCCCTTAGCAGGGATGCCCATCAGTCAAAAGGCCTTAGAGCCAAACACAGACCTCAGTCAGGACCTAAATAAACAAAAAAAGTATAACAGAAGTGCCTGCAACAGGATCAAAGTCATAGTGGAAATCCTGCAGTCAGAGGATCTGGCTACATATGGCTCCATGCTGGCCTGGGGAGACAACTCCTTCCCTCAGCTCAGAACAGCTCAGCAAAGCAGAGGCTGTTTCTCCCGTTTATTACAGTGCTCAACGACAACACTACAGCAACGCATTATGCCAGCAGGATGAGTAAGAACATGCTGGCAGTGCCAGGCAGCCATAGAAATTTGGAGTGTCCATGATTGCATCCCTGTAGTAGGATACAGGCTGCGTTGCCTAGAAAGGGAAACCACCCCAAAGTCCTGGCTGGGTAGAATGAGCCAGTAAGTGGCCAGTGATCACTGGGTGTTGCCTCCTCTTCCTAAAAATCCCTAGTTTCCAAATACCATGTTTGTGAGGAAAGTAGCTTACCTTTTCCTTCAGCATGTCCTTAGTACAATGGCAAGTGCAGTACATCTGGCATAGGACTACCTGGTTATTTCTAAAATGGAAAGACAAAGGGTTAGCATTCAAAAAGACCATTATTGTGCTGTCGATCTCAGTAGAGGGTGAATTTTGAATAGGAAAGGGACATTACTACAGCAACACATAATGTAAGCATAAAACCATAGCTTCCAGAAGATTCTAGAAGTTGCATAGGTCTCCTTTTCCTTTGGACAGCTCTTTACCCTAAACCAGATTTTGTAGAAAGCTAGGTGTAGGGAATTTACATCTGCTTTACCCGTTTTCATTACTGGTGACAGAGAACAGCAACTGGAGGTGTTTGCAGATTATTACATCTTGAAAGTCTGGTTTTGCACAGCTTAGGAGGCTATATACTTTTTTGTAAAAACTGCTCATTGATTAAAGCACTAACTTGGATGCTCAAAATGCTCCTGGCCAGCTATGAAGCTGGATGACCTTGGATATGTTACTTAACCACTATACATTACTAAAAGACATCTTTCCCTTATAAGGTTTTGTTACAATAAGAATATGAAAGATTGTAAACTACTCAGTGGGGTACAGTGGACAATATACTATCTTTAAGATAGATATTTTTGTATTAATAAAGCATGGGTCTTGGGTGACTTCCATTTGCTTAATCATACAAACACTGAAGTAATCAGGGAGCTGATTAAAAGTGTTCTGCATTGTCGCACTTGGACACGAAAAGAACCACGCAGATACTCATCGATAAAGAAGTAGTAAAGAGCTGGGGCTAAGACCCCGAACTTTATTATATATGTTTTTAGGAATCACCGTGGATTGGAGGGGGAAATCACTACCCCCCAATCACACTGGTCAAAGGAAAAATCTATCAACGTCTCCGCCTAGGAGAAATGGAATGTAAACAACAAAGTATGGTTAGCAAAGCATGGTTATGTTTACAGAAAAGTGCGTGAGAAACTCTTACAGAAAATGAAAACATCGAGGACTGCAAAACTCAGGGCAACACTGCATAACTTTGTTGAGAATACAGCAAATTGTCCTAACTATAGTTGTTCTGGAGAGTATCTTGACAGAAAAGGACCTTGCAGTTCAGAACCAGGCGCTTTCTGTATGGCAGCTGGGTCTCCCAGTGTCTATTCCCTTTCTGCTTTTATGTCTTTCTGCATTTCTGGTTCCTTCTCTGCCAAGATTTTAAAAAGTGACTATGCAGCTTGGAAGCTTCAACTTCTAGAGAGCTCTGAGGTGCCCCCTCAGTGCCCAGATATTCCTGTCACATGCTGCAGGTACAGGAGAGCAGGAGATGCAGACCCAGAAACAGGCTCAGAGTTCAGTTTCTTTTCTCCCCAAAGCTGTAGATGTGCAAGGCAGGAACTGTGCAAGGCTGCTCCACATTTCTGTGTGTTGCTCCTTGTATGCTTCCATCTGTGAGAAGCTCTAGTGAGCCTGGGAATATGTATATATATAAATGGCGTGCTAGAATACATAAAAATATGTGTTCTCCATTTTTTGCAATCCTGTAACATGTTAGAGACAAACTGACAGCAGTCAGACCAGTTAATCTTGGTAAAGGTGTTCAGTTCATCCCTGGGTACTGGAGGTCTTTAAGTAGTGACCAATGTGCCCATGTGAACATGTGCCCACCAGCATGATGAACTGGGTGGTTTGACTTATGAACAGAACAATACAGACAGAAATAGTAGATAAGTAATGAGAACCCATTTGGTTTTGGAAATAAAGATTTTCACTCTCCAGCAGAGCTGATGCTAGCCAGTACTCTGCTTCTGGGATTTTCCCCATTCAAAGCTCAGTTCCCTCAGGGGAAGCCATAGGAATATGTATTGAAAGGCTATGGAAACCTCTGCCAATAGTGGAGGTTTCTTCTATGCTTAACATTAAACCTAGACTAAAAACATGGGATTAAATTGCCCTTTAAAATGTTTTTAATCTTGTCCAGCAGAATCATGCATATTTTTGTCATTCATATCAGAATGTAATTCATCTTCTTTGTCTTTTCAGGATGAAAATTGTACTTCTGGCATTACAGTTAATGCCACTGCCTGTCCTTCAGAAAATGTGGGGCATCGCACTGCGTTCAACTGCTCATTCTTGCCGTGCCGTGTTCTTTTCTTTCCACCCTGAGAAACTAAAGCACAAAGCCTGACTGCATGACTGCTTGCTGCAGGGAAGGACAACTACTCATGGCATGGGAATGGGACCAGGAGTGGCAAAATCTAGAAGGGAATTGAAGCAGTGATAAAGACATAGGCCCAGGCTCCTAGTCCTTTCCCATCCCATGGGCACACCCTGGCACTGAGTTACCAGGGCAGGAGCAGTCTGCAGCACGCCTTGCCCTGCCAGGCCTCTCTCTCAGACACCTGTCAGTCTCTAATGGCTTTGGCCACTTGGCCACATCCCCAGTCACTGGGAGAGCAGATGCTACTGTACCTTACACGGTAAAGAAACCAACAGACAGAGGTACAATGAGACAGATATGCTCAGATGAAGTCCCCATCCGGTCCTGTATTTTCCTGTGGTCTATTTGTTTTGTACTGAATTCTTGTTCTGTAGGAAAAGTCTTTCCTGGAAATGAAGTAAATGAACAAAGGCTAAGATGGACTCCCTTTGGCTACTGCTATTGCTAATGCAACACGAGCTCCCTCACAGCATTCTCACCTCCTCACAGCAGTACCCCTGGACTATGCTTCATACAAACCCAGATCTGAGGCTCATGTAACCAGGCCTAAATAGTCTTGTCTCGGGATAATGAAACAAGTGAAAAACAGACAATATGTATAATGATAAATTCAACATAGAAATATAAGATGAAAGCACATATATAAATGTTTCCTCTTTTTTATTCTTTCCCCCCTCTTTTATACCAAGCTGTGTTGAGATTGGTCTTCTTTTAAATATTTTTAGAAATGTTGAAATAACTGATGCATTGTAATACCAGTAGAGGCCTCACCATGGTACCCTTAGGCATTCCTCTGCTACTTCAGGCTCTGAAAGAGTGCAGTTTGATAGAGTGAGAAGATCCGGAAGCTTCGGCTTTGTCCTAACTTGATGTCTGAGTCCTCTAGGATCTGCTCAAATGCCCTGGGACTTCTGCTTAGTTCTTTTGAGCATTATTCCAGTGCTATAAGAGAAGGCTCTTGAGCTGGGACCATGCTTCATCTCCAGAGGCAAAGAACCTTTAGGGTAATCATTTCATTGCCTAGGGATTTGGGGGAAGTTCAAGGCATCGTTGTGCCTTAGGATTTCAAGCTATATCAGGGACCAGGAAAGCTACTGGCATACATCAGAGTAGCTTCCACAGCCTAAATCAGCCCACAGCCTCCAGAGCAGCATATGCTACATAATGTTTTCTGCTCTTGGCGCTTTTCCTTTCATCCCTGCCATCTTTTCTAGACCTCATAAGGCATCAGTATTGGAGGCACAGCAGGGATTGTTCTTGTCTCTTAGTTACTCAGCTCTGGTCCACATGTGCCTTTAGAAATGTACACCAGAACCAGACCTAGGGCAGAATCTGCCCCTGTTCAGCTGGATTTCCAATTATTTTCAAATCAATGATACAAACTCACTGTAGAAAAAAATCTAGAGGGATTTCATATAACATGAATAATTTTTTACAGCAATAACCGAACAATTGTTACGCTGTGCAAGCGGCTGCGCATCTGTTTCTATCTTTAGGTAATCAAACCAATGTTAGAAATAAAAATATATAACAAATAGGTAATGAATATAATAAAAAATTCTCAAGCATAGTCACTCAGATTTTAAATTAATTCCTATAAGTTCTGTTCATTCCCATCATCGATGAATATTCAAGAAAAGGGTTCATGGACAAAAACGTTCACAAAAATAGCTTGCTTTAATTAAGTGATGCAGCATATTCACAGAACTGAATTTCCTATTCATAACTGTCAAAATCACACCAGAAATCTTTCTTTAATAATTTTGTCTAGTCTAGAAGGATGTAAAGACCTTCCACAGGACTGCTGTGTCCCACCAAAGTGCTTGAGCTTTCTACATGGAGGAACAAGGCTCCTCTCTAACCATTTTCTCTTTGAAATTCTGCTTGATGCTGCTGCATATCCACAAGAACCAAAGTATTTTTTATAATATCGTCCACTGTCTTCTTGTCTGACATTTGTCGTCAAAGCCCCCTTGTTGAGCACAATGATTTAAGTAGCTGAAGCAATTGCCCAAAGCAGTGGCTAAAGGGAAAACATAACTGAGTATTTGATTTCTGTGAGCAAGTGTATCCACTGTACACAGAAAAACTCAAATTAATGGTTACCTATGGCAGAAAGCCAGGAGCATGCAGGAGCTTTTTGTGCAAGAAAACTGAGAAAACTGATTTTTTTATTAAAACGTACCGTGATTGTGCATTTTGTGGACATCTTTTGTAACCAAACAGGGATCTGTAATACTCAGTTTCCATGGACAACATACAACCAAAAGGCACGATCGTTCTTGTCAAAAAACACAGGTAGGTGTTAAAAAGCTGATATTTATTTGATATATCTCAAAAAAAAAACNTAAAAAAAAAAAAAAAAAAAAAAAAAAAAAAAAAAAAAAAAAAAACCAAGATGACAGGGGAGCTGTGTCAAGACACAGGAGGCTGGAGTGGGAGGTCAGTGGCCATGGCTATGGAGTCTGTCCGGAGGGGCTCTCTGCCCTGTGGGCTGAGCTACTGCCTGGGCTGAAAAAGCAAACGGAGGAAGGAGAAAAAGCATCTTCTGGTCTAGCTAAAAAGACCTGGAGAGCGGTGCCATGCTTCTGCCAGCCACGAAGCACAGCAGAGGCAGCGGGCTCCCGCCGAAACGCCTTTGCCTCACTGCCCTCCGTGCTGGCGTAAGGCAGAGGAGTCAGCCCACCCTGAGGGGATTTGCACACAGGTTTCACTAATTCATTTCATGTGAGTTTCCTGCTAATGTGAGAGGAAATAGGAGCTGGCCGGGCTGCCTTAGGAGGCTCATCGGTATGGAAGCCATGCCCTCCCAGCCGTCTCTTTAAGAGCCGTGTCGGTGCTGGGGCGGGACGGAGCGACGCAGCCGGGCAGGGGCCGTGGAGGGAGCCGCCGCGCCCCCCGGCCCCGCCACCCCCCGGGCTGCTGCCTCCCCCTGCCCTCAGATGCAAAGAGCCACCTCGGGGAGCCGCTGCCCTCTGCCCCCATCGCCCTCTGCTCCGCGGGGGGAGCCGGCCACAGGCACACGGTGGCACCCTGGGCAGGGAGAGGGGGACACGGGCAGCGAGGACAGCTTCCCTTCCTGGGGAAGTGGCCATTGCCAGCCGTGAGCTGCAGCACGGTTTGCGGTGGGGTCACCTCAGTGCTGTGCCGCCCCAGCTGCCCCCGCCATGCCGGCACAGGTGCAGGAGGTGGCTCGGGCCCAGCCGGGGCTGCGGCTGCGTTCCTCCGTGGCAGGGCTGCTTCCATGAGGGAACACCGATGGAAATGCCACCGCCTGTTCGCCCGGCTGGGCAGCATCAGGTGTGGGCAGCATCAGGTGTGGGCAGCACCAGGTTGGGCATCTTGCCGAGCCTGGACCTGCTCGCAGAATGGTGTGGCACCCTGGCACGGCGCAGGGCACCGGGAGCCACAACAGCCGCTACACATGTGCCCAATACCTGCTTGACGTAAATGTAATAAAAACATTTGATTATTAGTAATAAATTATTCTCTATGTAATCACTTATTTCTGGGTCAGTCTGAAGGAGAATGCTACTGAACCTGTGTCAGATCAATGTATAAACACTTATAACTGATTTAAATCGTTAGCTTTTCTTCTTCTCCAAAACCATCTCCCAGAGATCACTTACAAAGCTGGAGCAGAAGGCAAGAAATGACTGTGTCTGAGTGGTTTGGTTATGACAATGGCCTGCTTGAATGGGCTGGAGACAATATAAGTTAAAATGGATTTTAATGTTGGTAGTGCATATGATTTGCTACCTCAAAAAACCTCTGAGGTAGACAAGTTATTCATATCCAGATGCTGAAACATGCCAAGATTAACTCTGTGTCTCATGTATATAAAAAATTGCAGATTTGTGGGATGAAGAGAAATATTATTTTTTGGCTGAAGTGAAATAACGTGAGCAGGAACAATTTTCAGAAGAAAAGAGTTTGTGTTTTGCAAGATGTCATGTGAATCTAGTTATAAAATGGCGCTGGGTGTTGCAGGCCATCAGTTCAGAGGCATAAAACAACAGAACACAGAAAATGAACTGAAGCAAATTCAAAACTTTCCTGTCCAACAAGAAAAGGTTTCACCAAAAGGAAAGAATTTACGTTTGAAAAATTCTTCAAAAATGCTGCTCAGGATGGAGCCACTCTAGGACTTCTGTCGGTAGGGTAAGTGGAAGAGCCCTAAAGGTTTATCTGCAGTAACAATCTTGGCAGTAACCTGTCATTGATTCCCAAAAGGATAACACTGAATGTAATAATTAACCCAGCTATAACCAGCATTTCTCTCCTAATAGATGAAGGGGGGAGAACAGCCTGTCAGAGTGTTTGCTTTCTTCATTGTTGACAACATACGCTTCCAATGGGTACATCTAGAGAGACAGTACAAGACATCACTAACTGCAGAGCAGTTGGGAGGAGGGAAAAAAAATCCCTTGATGGAAAGCTGGGAACATTTATAGCCAATTGGTATTTTTGAATGGAGCTAAGAGTACACTTTTCCTGCCTTTTTGCCTATAAATAAATCACTAGAAATAGATTCAAATGCTGGTGCAACTGTGCAGTCTATTTTTCTACCTCTCAGCAGGGTAACCTGCTGAGGATATGGAGGACTATCACTGGCCTGTATTTTGTCTTGAAGCACAGAGTCTCAAAGGGTTGCTCAGAAAGCAAGTTTAGACTGACTAAACTGAAGTGAGTTCATATTTTGGTCTCAAAGACCAAATTAAAATATTGAGAATTCAGTTGACAGTATGCAAACTTCCAGACAGAAAAACTCCAGAAGTTGCTGCTATTGATTGTTCCTGCCCAGCTCCATTTTTTTGTTTCTTAGGCTTTACTTTCTTAGGATGTTCTCAGCTCTTCCTGAAAATCAGACATCGTTGATATGCTACTCATTCTGTTTGTGGTCCTCCAAACCCTGGCTCAGGTTCTGCCTGCCTGAAGTACCCCAGCAGCCAGTATTTGTTGAGAGTCAGATGAGGATGAAGCCTTGTTTCTTGACTTTGATGCAGTGCTGTAAGGAAGGGCTGACAGTTAAATAAAATTTACTGATTCAGCTTACTCAAGTGTCTCTACGGAGAAGCTGCCACGCTCTTGACAACACATCAGTGTGGTGTTATGCTCCTGAAGGAGCTGAATGCATGCTAGATGAAAAATGCTCTTCATTTTTTCTGCTTGAATCTATGCAGCTTTCATGGGGATTTTTCTTAAGCTCACTGCTGTTCTTGGTTACACTCTGTGTCAGCAAAAGGACACAGGGTTTGTCCTTGTTACTGCTGAATACAGATGTCTTTCCTTTGGCCTGGGTCCTGGTTATCAGGGCTCTGCAGCAGAGGAGAGGAAGGAGAAGGGGAGTGAAACTGCAGTATTAGCAGCTTTGCTTGTTTGTGCCCAGAATGCAGCGGGGACTGAAGCCATTGCAGCAGGCCACTGTGCCAGTCCAGCTGTCACTAGGGGTTGCCACATGAGCCGTGGGTGCTGGAATACTGTAATGCCACAGTGATGGCTCTCCTGTCACCAGTGGTTGCTTTAAGTCATCTTTAGTCAATTGTACAAGTGGAGCCTTACTTGATAGAAAAACAAATGTGTTGTTTCCCTTGTTGGACCTGCTGGACTGGCCTGCTTGCACAATCCCCTTTACAGCAAATCCCTTTTACAACAGTTCCCCTCTTTAAACATGGATTCTTTCCACTGTGGCATCTGAAAGGATACAGTTACTTGAAAGTGGGGTGACAGCTTGGTGCCTTGCAGTGAAACCTGTCTAAGAGTCTGTGCTCTTGCACTAAACCAACAAAATTAAGTAGATTTCTGATACCTTTTTCATTGATCTGTATTATTCTAACCACTGTTATGTCATCAGTGCTTCTCAATATTGCACTGAACAAGATAAAAAGCCTTTTTATATAAGAAAAGACTTTTAACATGTATAACTGATTATTTTTGTAGCTTAGACAAATGTGAACTTTTATTGGGGTGCAAAGGATTACCTTTAATGCCTCAACATTGAAAGGTGTGAGCAGGCAGGTATAATCTGCAACTGCTCTAGTATCTTTTGCCTTGATTAGAAAAAGAATGATTGAAACCTGATCTCTGGTTATTAAATGGCCCTTGGGAGTCATCACTGATACCCAAATAAATGTGGTTTCCTACAAAGAGCATAAGGCAAAAAACCTAACCACAATACACAGAGAGATCTGGACAGCAGGGCAATTTGTTCTGTGGCATCAAACAAGAAGCCAGGCTGGAATCTGTGATTTTTGAAAGAATCAGGAAATAACTAGACATGGTAAATATGCTTGATTAAGAGATTCCCGGTGATAACCTGATGTGTTTTTAATATGATGGAGCCATGGGCTACTAATCTGAATGCAACCTGGATGGAATTGCATCATCTGTGCTGCTCAGGAGACAATGTTAAATAGCTCTATTAATCTCATTGGCCTTTAGAAATGTTGTGATTCCTTCTAAGTGTGGTTTCTGTGATGAGACTTGTGTAAGTCATGACAGGCAAATGAGTGCCTAACTGCATGCCAGAGTTGTTCTTCTGCCTGAGAAGCAGCCAGCAGCTATTACCAGACAGTACCCTGCCTTAAAATATTTTATTTTGGCTTTTCTGTTCTCTCATGAAAATAATTGAAATATGATGGACTGGGGTAGAAATCAGGAAATAGGCACTGTTCACTGAAGAAATTGTGGTTTGGCTGCTGTTAAGATATGATAAACAGTTAACTGTATAGAACTTTTTACTAGTGCCGAGAATTGGGATCTATCGTTTTCAAGTTTCAGGGTTGTTTTTTTTTTAAAGATGCAAGCAATCCTCAGGTTAAGGAAAAAAAATCTCTATGTATAGATTTGGTATTTACAGCACAAATTCCTTGGTGAGCTATGGTTGTCAGTGGTCCTTGTTTAGGCTTCATTGTCTTTTACATCCAAAACAAACGGTGCAAAAAACCTCTTGCAATGAAAGAATTACTCAGACTCTGTGCATCCTGAACTTCCCTATTTGGGAAAGACGACCCATCATTTTAAATATATGATGAAAAAGAGTACTCTCAAGCAAAAAAATGGAAATACGTCTATAAAGTGGCAGTGGCAGGGGATGATTAGGACTCACTGAAGCTGAAATCTGATTTGTGAGACTAAATCTTCTCTGATAGTAAGACAAAGATGAAATATTTAAAACTTAGGCTTCTTAAAATGACTAAAAAGTCAGTTCCTAGCTTTCTGCCCAGCTTGAGAAAGAAGTTGAAAGTTAATTTGGTTGCCACAGGATAGTTTATAACACATCTGTTTTCAGAAATGGCTGAAGCATCTTCAATCAGCAAATCACTTTCTGATTCTTGAGCCTTCTGCTGTATTTAGACATCTAAGAAGATGACCTTTCCAGATATAATGGCAAAACCATCCATGAAGTTCTTGGGAATTAAATGTTGGTGAATTTTTCTTTTTTGAGACAAAGATTTAGCTTTCATAATTATAGACGGGAAAAATGGAAAAGGCTGAAGGCTGAAGTCTCAGAACCCAGGAAATAACATAAAAAGATACGTATTATTTGTTGAATTTCATGATTTTTAGGCAACTTATGAGCCCAATTCATGATTAATTCCTCTCTCCCCCTTTGAAGTTAACTTTTTTCCTTCTTAAATGTATTATCACAGTGGTGTTACCACCATTTTGTTGGGCCAGAAGCCTTGGCTGGTGGTGGGTCTGTCCTGGAGGCACTGGCTGGCATTGGCTCTGTCGGATGTGGGGCAGCTGCAGCACCTTCTCACAGAAGCCACTCCTGCAGCCCTGCCTGCTACTCAAGCCTGGCCAAAATAAACCCAATAAAAATATAGCATGAGGAATTGAACGTTGATCATTTTGACCAGAAAATTATTGTGAGGATTTTGGTGCCCTTTGTGCTGTTGCAAACCACACTTTTCTATCTTTTTCTAAGGAATATCCATAATAGCTGGGAACAATATGGCTGAAGTTTTGGCGGGAGGTTAACAATTCTGGCGTCAGTGAAATTTAATACAAGAGTGCCATTACTCCAACCCCTTCATCAAACTCCAGTAAGTTTTGATTTTGCTATTATAGGACACATTAGGCAAGCTGACAGACTTAGATATCAGCTGGATTTCCTAACTAAAAGAAGGTTGAGACAGGTAGGTGTCTGTCTTTTATTCACCTTGTCTAGCTTTTTAATCCACATCCAACTGCAGTCAGTGTGACATGGTTGACATTGAATTTAAATATCATGAATTCTTTATATGATTTGTCATACAAGTAGAGGGGAGAGACACTGGTAATGTCTCCACTCAGAAGGAATGCATTGTGAAACCCCCAATTTTATACACCAGAGAATTCACACAGGAAAAAGCAACCATGAATTTCCTGCAATTGGAGCCAGCTTTGCTCAGAATTTGTGCCTATTAAGCAGGACTTACATCAGCTGTAATGCACAAATTCCTAGGAAATTGAGTTTCCTTGAATTTTGTGTTCTAGCATTCCTCTTACTTTTGAGTAATAAAGCAAAGGTTGCAGTAGTGTTCTCCTCTAACTAAGGAGTTGTTCCAGATAATGTTTGCAAAGTTGTGTTTGAGGAGAGAGTAATTGCTGGTGTAAATAGAGCATGATGTTCCACTGGCAAGAACCCCAGGGGAGATGAGATCCTAGTCTGCAGGGGTGTCAGGACCATGCTGAAGGACCTTGCCAGAAAGAGATGGGAGAGTATGGAGAAGGAGAGGCAAGAAATTGAGGTAGTCACTTTAATGAAATAAGGAATAAATATAGAGGCCTGAGGAAAGAAACAACATATTCTGCCCAGTGACAGAGTTAATGAAATCCTTTCAATCTGTGTTCTGCAGTTGAATTCCCTGGTACCAAATTTTCCAGTACAACATCATAACCAACATTTTTTCCAGCAGCTGGGAATTCACAGCATCTCTTTCCTGGATGGATTCACTGTGTCTGAGTAAGGGCTGAGCTTCAGTTTCAGCACTCCTCTGTGGGAAAACTAACAAGGTTTGGAAGGGGATTGATAGGAACAGGTAGTGCACTGGTGGTGGTTTGCTTTGAGCAGTTAATTTTTGTTTAGTCACTGGATGGCTTGGACATTTTTCTGCAGACCACAATTTACATTATGCAGGCTTCCTCTACAATGGTGCCTAAGGTAGCTGTGAGAATGCATTTTCTCACTTCACCACTCATTTTGCCCACTAATAACAGATCATACACACAGAGACATATTCACACAAGAAAGAAATATCTAAATTTTAAAAAAATGTATTTATACCTAGTCACATTGAGTTTCAAACTTACGCAGTTACAGTAATCATCAGACTCTGAAGGCTACAAACGTGGGTTGGTATAATAGAGAGTGGATGAGCTTTTGTTAATTGTTTACCCAGATTTTAGACTTGTGCATGTGCTTCAAAGCAAATATAAGGTTTTAAATTTCCATTACTGTGGTTAGATGTTAATCAGAAGTAAGAGGAGGAAGTAAAAAATAACTTCAGTGAACCTACATACTGTTTAAAATGCATTATCTTAGCATCATACAATCCTAGAATGATTTGGGTTGGAATGGACCTTAAAGATCATCTAGTTCCAGTTCCCCTGCCATGGGCAAGAATACCTTCCACTAGGCCAGGTTTCCCAGGGCCCCATCCAAACTGGCCTTGAACACTTCAAGGATGGACCATCCACAACTTCTCTAGGCAACCTGTGCCAGTGTCTCACCACCCTTACAGAGTAAAGAATTTCCTCCTAACATCTAATATAAATTCCCCTTCCTTGGTTTAAAACCATTCGCCCTTGTCCTATCACTGTCTGCCTGTGTAAAATGTCCCTCTCCAGCTTTCTTCTAGATCCACTTTAGGTGCTGGAAGGTGCTCTGAGGTCTCTCGGGAGCCTTCTCTTCTGCAGGCTGAGCACCCTCTGATCATCTTCATGGCCCTCCTCTGGACTCACTTCAACAAGTCCACACCCTTCTTGGGGTCCCCGGGGCTGGATCCAGCACTCCAGGTGGGTTCTCACAAAAGCAGAGTAGAGGAGCAGAATCACCTCCCTTGGCCTGCTGGTCAGGCTGCTTTTGATGCAGTCCAGGTTGTGTTTGACTTTCTCAACTGCAAATGGACATTGCTGGGTTGTGTCTGGCTTTTCATCCCCCAGGACTGCTCTCAATGAGTTCATCTCCCAGTCTGTGCTCGTGTCTGGGATTGCCCTGACCAGGTGCATCTTGCACTTAGACTTATTGAATCTCCTGAGGTTCTCGTGGGCCCAGGATTATCTGAGGATTATCCAGGTCCTCCTGGATGGCATCCCATTATCCTGTTGTGTCATCCACACTGCTCAGCTTCATGTCACCTGCAAACTTGTTAAGGGTGTGCTCAGTCTCACTGTCTATGATATTGATGAAGATATTAAGAGCACCAGTCCCAAGACAGAGCCCTGAGAGACACCACCCATCATCAGCCTCCACTTGGACATAGAGCCATTGACCACAACTCTATCTGCATCCATCCTGCCAATTCCTTATCCACTGAATACTCCAGCCATCAAATCCATATCTCTCCAATTAGCAGATAAGGATGTCATGTGGGACCGTGTCAAAGACCTTACAGAATTCTGGGTTGATGACATGGGTCAGTCTTCCCTTATTGCCTGCTGAAGTCACTCCATCATAGAAGGCCACCAGACTGGTCAGGTATGGCTTACCCTTACATTAGCTAATCTTACCTGCCGCAGTTGCAGCAAGGAAACCAATTATTTCAGAGAAAGTGGGGTCAAAAGCTTGGCATGGTTTGAGCTTTTATATTCACTTGGAGTTTTTTCAGGTCAACTGCTCCCCATATCATAAAGCCCCTTGAGGTGGGTCAGGGTGAAGGCAGTGCAGGTAGGAGGCAGCAGGACAGCTGCTTGGGGTCCCTGCCTCCAGCCCCTCCATGCCCAGCAGCTGTCACGGGCAGCTGCCACGCTTTCCACGAGCTCCACACTGGGGCAGGCCTGGGGCATCTGCAAGTGCTGGAGCCCACGAGCCTCAGGGAGGGGTCATGGCAGTGGCTGGCAAGCAGGACAGCTGTGGGAGGCTGAGGGGTGCTGCTAGTGCGTGGTGGGCACTGCTCCTGGTGCTGGGTCACCCCCAGCCTGGCAGCATCTCACAGAGGTTCAGTGCAATGCCTTGTAGGAAATGCTGCTTCCCACTCAAGGTTACCATGGTGATGGGGAAACAGGCACCGTTTCAGGCTCTTGGCAGCAGTGTCTGGAGGGAGCGGCCAATGCGTGGGTGAATGTCAGCCCTGCTCCGCACACTCTCACTATAATTGTGTATATGTATATATATATGTGTGTGTGTGTGTGTGTATATAAATACATATATACACACTTTTTTTTTGCTAGAAAGCCCATACAGAACCTGTTTGAGGAAGTAAGTTAACGATTGATATGAACCAGAAAATCAAGAAGGCAGCTTATGTCGGGGAAATCCTAATTTTGGAAAAAAACACCCACTCCAACATTCACCATTCAATACAAGGCAGCATTTAGTTTGTTCCGCTGCTGCCAGCTGTGCAACAAGCATGGAAGAATCCCGATGCCCAGCACCGCAGCGGCGGTGGGAAGGCAGCTCCAGGCTGAAACGGTCCCCATGGAGCTGCCAGCAGCTCCTTAGCTATGTGAAATGACCTTCTGCAAACAAGAGGGGCTCTTCAGGTGAAATGCGGGACATCTTGGCATGCCAGTGATCCCACAGCCCTTGTGCTCAGCCTTGCAATGCTCACAGGACCAGGGAGCTTTCTGCTGTCAAAGGGAGACACATCTCACCACAGTGGGGTTGAAGCACTAACAGTGACTTGCTCCAACACATTGGCTGCAGGCAACTGCATATAAACGATTCATGTTTGTGACCTATGCATCCCTTTAACTTGCTTTTGAAGAATTAATATAGTGAGATCTTACAGTTTTTCTTATTAATTCTTTTTCTGAAAGATCTCTATATATCAGCAGTCACATATACAAGTGACCCTGCAATAACAAAGCAAGTTGTGCTTCAGCAGGAAGGAGACCCTGGAGTAATATCTGGTCTGCAGTGTAGGGATATTTTCCCTTTTGTAATGCTGTGCTGTTCAGCCTTGCTGTAGACAGAATTACTCCAAGGATTTCTCTGATCCAGAATATAGTGAATTGAGAATTCTAAGATGGTTTATTTTGCCTTTGTTCAGGTGATAAATTGGAGATGTGATTAATTTTCCATTTATTCCAGCATAAATCAAGAGCATCCTGTTGAACTGCCAGAGTTTTACCGATATTAAGGTCTCCAGTCTTTCTGGCCCCAAAATCAATACCAACCCTTGCAAGTTCTGTTTGATAACATTCACCTTTGATGTAGGTAATAATTTTTTGTCATTTAATATGTCTCAGTAGACCAGTTCCAAGTAAACTAACATAGGATTATGGACTACTTGTAGGTTTGAAAGCCACTAAAATCACATCATAAAATAGGAAAGTAATTGGTCTTATGACAACAGTAATCAAGACCAGAAAAGTGAGATACATTTAAGCTTAATAAAAAAGAAATAGTATACATTGTGAATTTTTTTCCCTGATGTTTGTCTTCTTGACAAATGTAATTTTCTTACAATGCACCTCTGAGATACATTCTCAGTACTGTAGGTTTCTACCTAGTAGAAATCTGCAGCTGTTTCAGTTTCGAGAAGAAGAACTCAGAAACACAAAAGAGAATTCCTCAACTGGAATTTAGCCAAAATTTTAGTAAAGTTGTGGCAAAATACGTGAAGAATTTAGCAAATTAGGACAAAAAAGAACACTAAAGAAAAAAAAATTACTTTGGCCTAACTCAGTGCATTATGCTTCTCAGATATTGCTGATGTCTCTGAACAGTTGGACATACTGTGTTTGTGGAATCCACTTTAGAGCAAATTGAATTTGGGACACTCAGACCCTACTGGTTTGGCCTTATATTTGAACATCCTTGCTTTCACTCTATCATGGATATAGTTGTCAGAGTCACTTCTGTGGGAGTGTCTGAAATTCCATGCAAATATGTCAGTTCATATTTAAATTACTACTATAATTCATTTTGCATACCCTTGTGATCATTTGCAGTAGTCATCAGTTATTTTTTCCAACTATCTGAGGAGTATTTGTCACTCCACTCTCTGACCTGTTTCCTAGGTAGGATCAGGTGAGGATTTGGCTTCTATAGAAGAATTACCAAGAAATAGGACAATGTGTGTCCTCTTTCATCCTCTGCCCCCTTTTCCCAAGGGGGGTTATAACGTGCTGCCTCTGAAGTGATGTTTGTCTGATAAGCTTGAGCAGTGAACCTCAGCATGCATAGCACTGCCTTTTTAGCAGTGCATCACCCCAAATGCCTGAATTGTTTGACAGGTATTTCTGCGAGGCTGGGTTCCCTGTGCCACATATCCCCTTTGCCAGGGAAGGATGCCATGGATGTGTGAGCAGAGTGAGCCCTTACTTGCTTGGACAACACAGTGAAAAAGCCCTCAGGGCTTCTTGCTGGAGAGGCAGAGAGGGGAACAGAGTGAGAGCTGAGGTCTGGGCAGGGATGACTGGGGATCTGAGGGATTTGCAGTGCTGGAAGTTGATACCTGCTAAATTACTTGGCTGACAGATAGTCAAGGGCACGAGGGGTCTAGGCAAAGCATTCAGAAGACAAATCCTGCCCAAAATACAGTCACATAGAACTGGCATAACTCTAGTGATTTTGGAGGCAGTCATTACTTGGATCTGAATCATGACTTTTAAATTTTTTAACCACTGACTGTTATTTACCTGGGGCAAAATGGGATTCTCTATCATTGTGCTGAGTTCCCATTGCAGAGCTCGGCCAAATTTAACATTATACTTTTGCTCCTTTTTTCTTAGAGTTTGCTCTCACCTTATGTCCAGAAAGATCTAAATTTACTAGAGCTTTATCACCTGCTTCAGAAAGAAACACCTCCTTTTTCTCACTGAATCTGCAAGTTAGGTAGCAGTGAACTCCAAACAGCCAGGACAAGCTGAGTACACTTGAGACTCATGAAGTCATTATGTCAGTGCATCTAATAATTAAAAAATATAGTTCTGTTAGTTACTGTTCCCTGCAGAGTTTTAACTTTAGTTTAATGCTGTGGAGCACATAAACTAAACTCCTTCATAGATTCACTTTGCCTCTTTCTTTTCTAGGTTTCCAATTTTGCTTTGATACAGTTTTTTTATTGTAAAATAATGTACCATAGGGAGGGTGGGAATGTTTTAATCATTCAGATTTTATTAAGAATCTTTAATTTGTAAATCAAATGAACATTTCCTTGCTTGAAGTCCTGTTCATTGCCATTCAGATGGCTTGTGGCACTAAGAGGGCAGCTCACTGTGTCCCAAAGCCCTGTTGTCTCAGAAAACTGCCCTGGACCTGCAAAGGTAATACAAGGCATACAAGGTGAGAGGGGCCTGGGTGGTATCAAGCACTCCAGCCTGTCCCCAGTTTCCATCTAGGTGGACAGTTATCAAATCTGGTTTTGTGGCTTTTTAATGTCTGGAGTATTGTCAGCTTGAACGATGACTGCACAGTAACAAATGAGCACACGGAAGAGGAAGTGAGCAGTCTAGTTTTGTGGTTTAGGCATAACAAAAACAGATTAAAGCAAGCAGGCAAGCAATACATATAGCTAATTTTGTTAAGGTAACTATAAAACATATGCAAACCTGTGTCCTGTGGAATTTATGATCTAAAAGCATTCAAAGTAAATTGGATGTTTAAATCTAGTGATCTTGATCTGGGGTATTTAAAGAACAATAACTTATATGGCACCTCTCTGTGAAGAAATATGTATATTCCATTTTAATAGTCTGATATATTGTGGTGTGACAGGCAAAAATATTTTGGTAATTTTATATTCATGATATCCCATTAAATTAATAGGTGACTTCATTCACTACTTTTCTTGTTGCTGTTCAAACTGGTTTATGTTCTTGCTGCAACTGGGAAACTTCCCTCCCACAAGGACATACCCCAGTCACTCACCTAACTCAGTATCCAAACAGTCTAGTTTGTCAGGGTGAGCCAGCTCTGGCACATTCATGACCATTTATCCACTATTGAACTGTCACACTGAAAGTTTACTAATATTTTGTGCTTCACTGCTGTTTTCAATAGCCATAAAGATATTCCCATGACAGGCTGTCATTTCTGTCTTCTCACATGTAATTAGTTTCCCATGCCATTAAACACAAACGAAAAATGTTTGCTTTTTAGAAATATTCAAGTTGGTGTTCTATTTGAGCCACAAGTGGAAGCAAAACCACTGGATATCTTAAAAGCATATATTTCAAATCAGTGAACTGTTCCAAAAGGACTATCACATTGCTGTGTGTTGTACAGCATATCAGAAAGGCAATGCCTTGAACAAGACACAGATATCAATGAGAAGCTGCTTCACTACAGAGTAAGACCCTGGTGAGGGTTACTCCCTCAGTTAAAAGACAGCATGGCAGTCTCCTTTGATCACACATTGGCTCTCTACGAATGCACTCTCCAGTCCTGTGAAAAGTCAGTCTATAACTTTTACTCTTCTACTGGAGTTTTTACCATGTTTTCAGTGTGTGTTTAGCTTTGCAGAGTAACAGGAAGCTTTAGACATTACTTCCGAACCTGACGAATAGAAGCTAAGCTGTCAATAGTGTAAAAGAGAGGGGCTAATTAAAAAAGATTCCTCATCGAAGGAAGCGTTCCCTACTCAGCTTCAGAAGATAAAGCTCATCTGAACTGGCACAATTATGGCTTGCCTCTGCTCACAGTCATGCAGTTTAGCTCTCCTCTCACTCACACAGTATCTCTAGGACAGAGAAAGCAGATATGGGTAAAAACAGTTATAAATGCAAAGTATTTACTGGAGATTTGGCTTGAATTTAATGTATTCTCCTGTCTCTCTCAAGTGTTGCTATTCTTTGCCTTTCTCATTTCCCATGCCTCTCTCTGAAGAACTGTCCCAGATATAAATTCCCTCTGTGGGAATATCTCTATTCTGTGGGGCAGTGCAGGATCTTGTCACCTCCTTTCTGTCTCCCCCTTCCACTCTGACAGCAGCAACCTCTGGCAGAGAAAGATATGGTATCCACAACTTCCATTATTAGTGACATTATTAAGTATAAACTCTTTTCCACAGTAAGGATACCACAGAGGCAAGGAAGGAAAGAGGGAGTGTGGATTCCGCTATTGCAGGTGTAGGAAATGCTGCTGCAACAGGAGATTATTCATATTTAAGCAGCATCTTCAAATCCAGTAGGCTTCTGACAGACTCCTTGTAGAAAGAAATGCTGAACCTTTTCTAGGTATTAATTATTCACCACTGCAGAATGATTTAAAACACATGTGAATTCTCTTAGCAAGCAATCCCTAGTAAATACATATACTGTGAAATCCTGAGTTGGTTGTGTTGATGGCAATATCTGTAGAGATTTCAAGGGGATAAAATCTAACCTGGACTACTCAGTTTAGTCAAGATAACTTCGGCATCAGCATCTCCAATAAATTAATTATCATATTTGTATAGGACTTTTCATGTGTTTTAACTCCTCTAAGTACTCATAAAGCTCCTATCACTACTGCATGCAAATGTGATGTAGATCTTAGATAAAATCAACTTAGTGGAGCTATTCTTGATTTACAAAGGCATCAGTTAAATCAGATCTGAATCTTTCAAATATGTCTCTGCAGAGTGCTTTGAGCATTATTCAGAGTGTTGCAAAAGAACCACAAACAAGGGTGTTTCTTACTGGAAGTTGAACAGATGTACTGAACTGTGCAATGTAAACACACCTTACAACTGGGGCATGTTCCCTCAGACTCACTCCAGTCCTGGGTACAGAACAAGGTGAGATAAGTAACATGAATGGAAGGTCTTATTTATTCTTCTGACTTGTTGCAACAGAGAGAATTACTAGAGAGTGTGTTGAGTGACAGTTCTCTTAAATGGATTGTCTTGAGAACATTTTAACACCGATAAAATGGTGACTAACATTTCAGAGCTGTAACAACACAGCAGAAAGGCCACTCCTTGTGAATCAGTCCAACAGAGTGAGAGTAAGCTGCAGAACACAGGAGGAAAAAGACCTGCAGAATGAAGGGACAAGAACTAGCGAGAAATACTAACTCTTAATACATGAGGAGCAGTCCCCTGTCCCTCATGTCAGAACCCATGCTTCCTCCACAGGCCAGTCAGGATGTGCAAGGGCTGCGTGTCCCTCTTTGTCCTTTACATCACTCTATGGCTGCCCTGGCATTCCGTGCAAGACCAAAGGTGAATTGATCTTTGGAAGAAGAAATTAAATAGGTGGGGGCTGCACAAAATGAGCCCAAATCTCCTCCTGCTGAAGCAAGCCTCTCCATCCCAAAGCCCTCAGTGAGGCAGCATGCTTCTAATTCACCAGCTGACCTGTTCATGGCCACCTGAGCTGCCAGTGCCTTTGCTTAGCACCCCTGCTGCCACTTAGGCTGTGAAGGAATATAAATCTCTCCTGCAGTGTGTGAGAGCTTTTAACCTCCAGTTTGCACAATTACAAATGAAGATCCAAGGGGAAAAGCAGAGGGGGATGTGAGAACAGTGCTGGAAGAAAGAAGGACAGTGTTTAAATCCTTTGCAACCATGCTTTGAGCTTGCCCTACATGACTGTAGCGTATGGAGTTTGTAGGGCCTCGTACTGTAGGAGCCTGCTGTCTTTGGGATGTGATACTTAAAATGGTGAGTGCACACACACACACACATGCACAGAGGACTGACTGCTTGTACCTGCTAAGCTTCTGACTTCACATGTTCACAGCTACAGAATCAATAGGCCTCGTGTCCCAGACAATTTGAGAGTGGTTTTTTGTTTCCTGACTACCCTCCTTGCCAGTTTTAATTGGAAGAAAGCTTTTTTCTTTATTTTAATTGCCTACCCTAAACTGTAACAGTAATTTTCTGTGTGTTTCGTTGACCACAGAGATGTTCCAGAACAAATGGTCTCCAAACCTTAAATACATCTATTACTGTGTAATTCGCCTACCATTTGCCTCTGGATAGGGAGGTTACCTTCAACTTGCTTTGGGTTTTTAGCAGGAAAGTGGAAATTGAATGAGAAAATGAAAGAGGAAATGTTGAACTCTATTCAACAGTCTAGTTCTCAAGGGGTTTTTAATTCTTTTTTCTTTGATGATGTTTTCTTACTTCATGCACTGCCATTATTTATAAGAATGACAAGAAAATTTCCAAGCCATCGAACTTTGAACTATTGATTTCAAAAAGCCCAAACAACCCTGAATATGGTTTAACAGTGGCCTAAAACCTGCTAGCTAAATGCATGTCACTGTCTCCCTCAATGAAACAGAGAGAGGGATTTTAACAGCCTAGTTAAGCTATTGCAACAGATGCTGCAGTTGTGAGGCCTGAAGCTGCGGAAAAGCTCTGCCAGTCATTTCTGCTATGAAAACATCAGTCAGTCCACAAGTACAGACACATTAGCATGCTCCAGCTGACAAGCTGCCAGTGCACTACTTTCAGATAATGCCCTCACTTTTTGCTTTTTGAGCTTCCAGTTGGCCTTGACTGCACAGTTATGTATAAAAGTTATATGTATATATTAGTACTTATATGTTTCTCAAAAAATCCCTGGAAATGGACTGTCCCTATTCTGCATCATTTGCTTTGGGGGTTCCTGGTGCATAGAAGTTTGTCTTTCTCCAGTAAGCTGAAATGAGTTCTTTTATCCTAAAATACCTGCCGATGTGGCTAATGGCTAAGAAACAAGAGCAGGCAACTCTTCTGAAAGGTAGCAAATGACAGAAAGTGGCTGTGTACCAGCAGTGCAGGGCAGAAAACCTGTGAGTTTCACCTGTTCATCTCAGGGGCATGTGTCAGCTCTGCCCTGCAGTGAACAATCTCTGGGCTTGAGCAGTAACCAGAGCATTAGAGCACGGTCAGACCTGGACATTGTTAGCAAACCTGCCTTGTGGTACGTCCAGGTTACCCCATCAGTGGGTGTTGCACAGCCTGTTGGGTCACTTCATGGGGTTGCTTCTTCTGCATGAGAGAGCTGGTTTCCCCTTGTTAAGGTTCTGCAGCTACCAAGTACCAATGGATCTGCCTCTTGGCTGCTGTTGTGTCTTTTGGGGGCTTTGCAAAATGGATTATCAAAAATACTGGCCAATTTATCAAAAATTCCTGGCCATGTTTCAAACAACAAACCACTTTCTTTATAGCAGTAGTGATGGGTGATTCTTAGCAAATAAGTATTTGACAATATTACAATATAATTTGACCTGTGGACAAATGCAGCACATGCTATCCTTACCTGTGACTGAAGTATGAGGCCAAAAGGAAGAATTTAGAAAATATCTGATATGAAACAGGATGGACCAAGGCAGACTACCAGAAAAAAACCCCAGAGGATGTAGAAAAGGAACTGCTCAAAAAGTTTTAGGAGCTTCTTATTTCCACAAGTTGAGCAGATAAATTGATGTAGGCAGCAGCAAGCTGAAAAAATACAGGTTTGAGGGAATTTTTCCAACTCATAATGTTCTACTAGCCTGGAAGTGCAAATTATAAATCCTTGAGAACAAACTCTGCATAAAGCTGTTCCAGGTGACTGTTAGCAGAATAGTTACCCAGAAGTCCAGTCTGGAAGAAGTTATGCAATACAGCACATTGGAGTAATCTGATTATAACCACATAGATTGATGAGGCCATGAAGGATGAACCTATCCATGTTCACATCAGGATACTGTAGCAATACAGTGTTGAGAGACATGGCAACTCTGACCCATCCTTCATAAGAAGTTGTTGATAATAGCACTGGACTAGATGAAACCAATTACTCAAGTGATGAGTCAGGTGGAGTTTAGAGAGGTTATGACTGGGTCATAACATGATTATGATAATGAAATATCGGCTGTGTTTTCAGTAGCATCTTTCATTACAAGAATAACATCTCTTTAAATGTATTACTCTGAATAGGAAATTACAGTGGCTATCTCTGGAAGGACAAGTGGTTTGGTGTGCCAAGTTCAGAGCATTGAGGCACTATCCATAAGCTGAAAAACTATGTGCGGGTACCTAAGAAGTAATGTGCACTACCTTACAATATACCTGTGAAGCGTGCTCTTGGATTGAGCTGTTATTTGCAAGTCTGATTCCCTTGCCTTTGCCCTTAAAAGGGCACAACACCTTTTTGCCATAGGAATGTATTTTTAACATGTAGCAACTGGGATTAGGTGAGCATGATAAAATACATAAATAAATAACTAAATATAAATAAAATAAAAAATTGAGACAGACTAATAAATAGTAGATAGTAAAACTTCCATGCTAGGAACAGTATCACCTACCTGGCTATTTCAAAATCCCCAAAGGAGCCATAACAGAGTATCCCATTTTTGATTCTCAGAGAAACCCCAGCTGATACACAACATAGACCTGCCATGTACAGTATATATTATTTTGAAGTATATCACTCAATCTGCCTAGATTTTTATCTAGTTGATTCTTTCTGCAAAATCTTTCCTAAGAAATGTCATCTGATGAGTTTAGGTCAGCTCTTTGTTGGCATGTGCTGAGTCTGTTTCTCCAGGTTATATTCTTAGTCAACCAGTGATGGCTGTCTGGATAGCTGAAGTTGAAAGTGTTTGTTAATAATGGTCAATCAAACAATAGTAATTCTGTGCCTGCACAGAATGAATATATAAGAACTGCCATTTCAGTGTACGTGTTTGGGTGTTTGAGATAACAAATGCTTATTCTATTTACTGGAATTTCACAACTCCCCGAAATAAATCTGCCAGTAAACTGCGCTTTGTGTTAGTAACAGTCATTCAGGGGAATGGAAATGTAAAGTGCCTCGTGTGCGTCCAGCAAGCTCACGTTGGAAGTTGCACAGAAGTGATGATTAGTTCCTCCTTGATTTTTTATAAGTGTGACTTGTCATCTCTTCTGTGAATGAGCTATGGAATGAGAGAACCTTCTTGATATGTTTTGAAGGAACAGAGGAACTTAAAAATTACCAAAACAGATTATCTTTTCAGACCTTCTAAGCTACCATCCTATTTTTGACAAACACCTATCAGGTATTTTGTATAGAAGTGAAGGGGGCAGGAAGGTGCTGTAAGAAAATGGGAGTTTAATTCTAATCTGGATTCGCAGTAGTAAATTATTGGCATCAAAATTAAAGTATGAATTTAATTTAAAAATCCACAGTGGTCCTAGTTTTACATTTTGGACAAATTTTAGTGTTTTGTTTATACTTAGTATCAAATATAAATAAGTATTTTTAAATGTGTGTGTGTGTGTGTATAATATTAACTTTCATATAGATTTTACATTTCAAATTCTGGGAGATGTCTCCAGGATGCTTGTGGAATGCTGCACCTTGGACTTTGTTGGTAGGAGGAGGCCTTGGAAGGTAGAGGGAAAACGACTGGCAGCCAGTGGGAACAGTTTTATCCATGCTTGTCTAAGCTAAACAGGGGAGACCTTCAGTGAGCAGTGGGCTTTAAAAAGCTAATCAAAAAGTCCTTCCAATTGCAAATCACAAATGAAAATTGACACTAATGCTGCATATTCAGAAAGCTGGCATTTGTGAGAGACTTCTGTTTCTGTTTTCAAATGAAAGAGGTCACTCCTTTACTCATTTGTTTGGTGTTTGTCATAATAACTGTAATTATGAGGCACTACTGTGATAATTTAATGTAATTTAGCACATAATTAGTGAACAAAAATACTACACAATAATTCTTCCATGGAGCCATGCTGCTAATAAATAGTGGTATTCAGTGACATCTTTCCTGTCATTTTTCCTCATCAGGCTTATGTAGCCCATAGTATTTTCACTTGTCGTGCTTTTTTTTTTAAAAGAGTACAAGTATCATAGCAGAGTTACTGAAATGAGATCTGCAAAAATTGCTCTGCCCTTTGGCAAAGAACACTAACTTATTCATTATCCAGTGAGTACAGCTTTAAAAAGAGTGTCCTCTGAAAGCTTCATTGTCCTTTCCACGCTCCGATGATGCTCAATAATGTCATCATTGCTGATTCCAGGGAAAAATACTTCTATCAGTGGGAGGGGGAACAGTAATTTCAATAGGCTTTTCTGGTGCAAACTCCTTTCAGTTGATCTCTAATACAGGAGACAATCTCTGATGTTTTCTCTTCATGTAGAGGAGAAAAGGCTTGAACTGTGGTGTATTGGGACCACTCTGCACGCACACCGGAGAAAACTCAGACGATGCAGTTGACACATGTCACAATCACAAAGCTGAAGTAAAAGAACTAAAAAAGCTCCCTTTCGAAACCCTCCTAAATATTAATGTGGCTATGGAAGCACTATTTCGTGTACCTCTCAGATCCAGTATCTGAAGTGATGAGTTTTCCAGTCCAATAGCTTATCTTAAATCAGATTTTAAAATATAAGGCATTCCTTAAACTCATGTTTAGCCTTAAAGAAGGTTTATGGGAATCTTACTAACATGTATAGATAGATATCTGATGCAAGGGAATGAAAACAAGGGAGCAAGACTCTTTTCAGTGTTGCCCACTGACAGTTCAAGAGGCAATGGGCACAAATGGAAATGCATAAGATGTTCAAAACACAAGAAAAAGAGGTTTTTTTACTGTGAGGGTGGCCGAGCACTGGCACAGGTTGCTCAGAGAGGTTGTGGGTCATTCGTCTGTGGAGATACTCAGAACTCAAACGGGTATGTTCCTGAACAACCTACGATAGCATTGACCCATCTTGAGCAGAGTGGTTGGGCTGATGGGCACCTGCAGCTAAAGAACATTTGAGGAGAAAGGAAAAAGATATCTCAGGACTAGGGTGCCCACAGCTAGATGTTGACTGCATTAATAAAGAATGGGGAAAGCACCATATTTGCCTCTGCACTGTGATCTTATTAGCATGCCTGAGTGCTGGAAGGGTGTGAGTAGTCCCCCCTTTCCACAAATCTTCTTTCATCAGCTGTATTCAAAACCTTTCATTCTAAATCTGAACCCTTATGGTCCTGCCCTTTCTGTATCAGCCTATTATATGGGGATGTGGTTAATCCCCAAGCCCTTGACCTTTAGTGATTTGTACTGCTGTCAAGACACATTATACAGCTTTCCAAACTGCTCTGCACTACAGAAGAAAATGTCCACAGTAGGGTTCTTTTGTTTAAACCACCAGGCAACAGGCATCAGTTTTATCATGCAAACATTTTCTTATTTTTCTTCAAGGGAAGCAAGCCCCTGCCATCCCTTCCCCAGAAGAGTTTCAGTATGAAAAACACAGCTGAGAAGCTCGAGTAGGTGCAGGAGAGCTGTTTGCAATTTGCAAACCAATGAAGATTATGTTATTCCTGCTGGGACAGAAGCTGAGAGGAAAATGTGAGCTTAGTATTAATACCTAGGAAGATGATGGCTTGATTTTTCAAAGAAAAAACATAACTTTTGAATGAGGCCCATGACTTTGTTAAAAAAAAAAAAAGGGTTGCTGGGATTTAGAAGCAACTGTACTCAGGACCTCAACGCTGCTCTTCATGGGTTTTGGTGGATAAGTCACCTGTGAAGAGATGTGGGAATTAGAGGATGTTCTCCCATTAGCCACAGGGAGAGCAGATGCAGCATGCAGGCACTCTCCCATCCTCAAGGTTCCTTTATTCAGAGATTTAACCTTAGCATAGCAGGGACAATTTCTTCTCTCTGCCAGTTCAGTTCTTGTCTTTTTGAGGACTTTGGCACGTGTCTTAGCTGGACTAATGGGAGTTTTGAAGTGGACTGAAAATAGCAACTAATTTCACAACCAACAGTGATGACTTTCAGCCATCAGCCTAAGCTGTATTTTGATATGGAGTTAGGACATGGACGTATTAGAAATTGCCATAAAAGAAAAGGTTTAAAAAGTGTTTTCTTTCAAGATTTACCATGTTCTACTTAAGAATGCCATTCTAATGCCAAAGAGAGATTTCATACCAAATTTTCTAGCTATTACCTGTAAGAATCAATTTCTTACCTCAGCTTGCCAGTAGGAATAGTTACTTTTCATGCTAAAGGAGATTAACATCAGATAGCTTAAAAAGACTGTATATGTAAAAATAATCTTAGCCTTACATGCACAGCGATATCCTTTAAATTAACAAGTGCAAGGGATCAGGCAAGGGATCTTTGGGTCACACTTGTTATTTCTCTTAAAACTGCATCTTAATAGCCTTTGCATAAATTCATAGATGCTGATGTATGGAGTAGCATTTACTTGCAGCTGTGGTCCTTCAACCTGGCAAGGGGAATGATGGGATCCAGAGGCACACTGACAAGGGCAACTGGGGTGATGATACATGAGGAACAGCTCTTTGCATGGACAATCAAACAGCCTCTGGTTCACTGTTTTAAAACAGAGATGACTGAGGTAGAGTTGACAGATTTAATATTGTCACAGGTGTTTTGGAGAAAGGGAGTGGGAAATGATTGTTCACTGGTCCTTGCAGTACAAGTTAGCTAATGATGTTACCTGTTGGCAGATATAAAACAAACAACATGAAATCTGTTTCCCCCACACAGGAGTTCCAATATTAAAACAATAAGACACATTGCTATGAACAGCTGGGGAGGGCAAAAGTTCAGAAAGTGATAAGACAACTTCAGGAAGGGTAGGTCTGTCATGGCCTATCAGATATCAAACCCTAGCAGCAGCCTGAAGCTCAAAAAGTTCCCAACCTGCTCCCCACTGAGGACGGGAGGCTGCTGCTGCAAAGGGATCATTCTGTCTACACCTCACTTTGCTCTTTCCTGAGCATCCCCTCATGACAGCTGCTGGAGCCTGTAAGGGATAGATTGTAGACAGACCTATAGTCAGACCCTATCTGTTGGGTTTACCACCCACGATGTTAAGCATGTCTATGGATGTTACAGTCCTGATAGCCTGGACAGAAATTCACAGCAACAACAGCATGAAGTCTGAAGCCAAACATGCATGTGATTCTTATTTTGCCACTGTAACAAAGGTTGTGCTGTGCTTTCTGCACAGTGTCACAGCTGAACCATGTGGGTCACACTTCACAGGGATTTCTCTCTACGCTGTTCTGTTCTGTAACAATATTGCAAGGATTTCCAACCAGTGAAAAGATAGTTTTCTTGCATTTCCTTTTGCTGCTGGCCTATCCACCCACGCTTCCCTTCACTGGTTTTGGTAACAGTTGGGACCTCTCCTTCAGCACTTCTCTCTGACCCTGGCTTCGCCAGCTCCATTCATGCCAAGTAAATATGGTTTTCAGAAAGGAGGGATCTGCTTGGCAAAGGGAAAGGTAGGGCAAAGAGGCAGAGACAGCTGGAAAACTCATCAGGGTAATCACCCACCCAGCTCCAGCCACATTCCCTCCTCGTGCCTCATGCCTGTGTTTCCAAGCTGATTTGTAGTCCATTGCAATAGCTCTCAGTCTTTCCTGTGCTTCCAATTTGCAAATCAGTCTGCCTGTCTAGAGCCATATCGAATGTTTTCAACCAGCTCCTCTCTTTCACCCCTGTCAGCCGTGCTGACTAGATGAGTAGGCTCAGGAGTCAGGCAGGACAAGCCGACGTGACCTGCTGTGAATCAGCTGCAGATGGGCTCCATCTGAGGGGACCAGAAACACTCTCCAGCAAAGCTTGCCATGGCAATTTAAGACTTTACCATCTGCAGCTCCCTCTTTTTTAAGTCTTGCTATTTCATACCGGGAGAGGAGCACTTGCTCCCACCTTAACTGACTTGCTCCTCACTCCCCCATCAGTTTAGGCCAGCACTGAAAGCTGAGACAGTGGTCACACTGACACGGGGCCACTCCTTCTGTCCCTGACACAGAGCAAGTGCTTAGTCTGCCACGAGATCTCCCTTCCGTTTTCTGTGTTCATCAGAAAATTATCACATATGCAGATGTGGTCTTTGCTGAGAAATAAGTGACTTTTTTGGTTTTGTTTTTCACTATAATTAACTCAACAGAGACAAGATATGTTTGTTTTGCTTTGGGAGCTACAATAGGCAATGTCAACTCTAGAAACAGCTGCTGACTGCAGCTGAATTAATTTTTTTTCATTCCCCTCTCCTCTGGAATATGTAGAGTAAGGTAAAGCAGCACATTTTGTAACTGAATCTCAATTTTACTAAATTTCTTCTGTGAGCAGAAATCCTGAAAAAGCCCTTTAAATCATAAAAGTGTTTTGTTGAGATGCTTTCAAATATTCTCTTAATTAGCAGCAATATTTTATTTAGAAATTTTCCTTACTCTTTTGGAGGTTCAAACAAAGCATTCTGGGTAATTTTTCTGCTTCTTTGAATTGATAAAAAAATTCCCCCACATTTTGGTTTGCAGAAAATGTCTGTGTTATTTGATTGTGGTTGACCTGAATTCCCAACATAGATTCAATTTTATTAATTTTTTTTTACATAAAAGAATCAAAACATCAGTTATTAGCACATCTCACAATGCATCTTGCCTGTTTATTTCACAGTAGAGAAGATACTTTCCTTTGCTTCATTACATCCTATTTTATACAGTCTTCCTGCGTTGCCCTGACAATTCCTCTGCCTCCTCCTGGCTGTCCTCACTTCTCCAGGCCTTTCTGCTGTATTCTTCTGCTCTATGTAGGTCACTACTGCACTTCCCTGAAGTCTCCCCTTGTCGTTTCTGAAATGAGATGCTTCATTAGCCACTCTCCAGTCTTCTGGCATTACTGACTTCTGCAGTCAGCTTGCAGACACCTCTGCTAGTGGCTGTCTTCCTCCTCTTGCTACTTGCCCTACAGAAATAGTGCCAAACACATTCATGAGTCAGAAACTCTGGGGAATGCCCATTAGTGTGCGATGGGTTTCTCTTGGGTGTGCTTCACACTCTGAATCCTATGGAACCTCATTATGTTTCTTTTCTATTTAGATGCTCGACATAGCTAATATTTAAGGAGGACAGATGCAAGGTTTTAAGATTTTTTAAAAATTCCTTACATTGCTGTATTTTGGGGTAGAGGGAGGGGATTTGCAAATGAGAAGCAGCTCTATGCTTCCAGCTCAAAGGGCTCTTATTTTGCCCTAAGAAAAATAAAACTAAATGAAGAAGAAGAGAATTATGTACATAAGTCTGTGCAGCTCCCTGCCCCCTCCAACAGGAGCACTGAAAACAAACAAGGCACAACGTTTGTCTTCTGCTGGGAAGAGGCATTGCAAAGGTAGGAAAGAGGGAGAACAAAGCGTGCGTGTTCCAGAGTTCTGCACACAATCACCAACAAATAAACCTGGCAGCGTCTTCGCTGTCTGTAGGAGTGTGCTCCATACAGCTAATCCCCGCGTCCTGAGTTGCCATCTGGAGTATGCCACGAGCAGGTCTGTGTAGCAGAGGTGTTGCAAGCCTGCAACGAGCCAGGCAGTGCACCCAGGGCCTGCCAGCAGCCACGGGCTGTTCTTGCTCAGTCACACTTGTAGCCTAACACACAGAATGTACCCAGTGAAGGGCAACCGCCCCTTGGGAGAGGTCTCCTGGAAATAAAAGCCTGAGTGGTATCAGCAGTATTTGCCTCACAGAGTTTGGGAGCAGGATGGTCCTTAGCACACTGCTTGGAGCACCACCAGCACCCTATGCCTTGTAGAAATATCTACAGGAAGCAAAAAATGCTGAAATCCAGTGCGAGGATGCTGGCCTGGCCTTCATTCCTAGCACAGTGGGGACCAAAGGCCATGCGGCAGCCGGGGGCTGGCAATTGCCCTGCTACCCACCCCCCAGTGCACATTGCTCCCCATCACACGCAGTCTCTGTCAGCTGCTCATTTCAGACAGCAGCATCCTGGCATCCCCCGTCACCCTCTGAGCTGGGCCAGGGCCTCTGGCAGAGCCCCAGCAGCTCATCTGGAGAGCCCCATGGCATTCCCCCACCTCTGCCAAACCCAGGGGTCATGCTGCCATCCAAGCGTTGGGGGGCCCACATTGCCCCCCCATCTTTAGCAGCCACAAGGCTTTTGGTGAGGGGTAGGGGTCATATGCAGGCTCTTTACAGCTATTGCTGTTTCTGCTTCTGCTGGATGATACGGGCTTTGTCTCTCCTGTCCTTTCCTAGCTTCATCAGCATCCTAATTGTGCTCAGCTCTCTTTTATGGCAGGCACGTGTAGGCATGTGCAAATTTCCTGACTCGTGGAAAAGCTCTGTATTAGAAAAGGGGAAAAATGGCTCAAAAAGTGCAGCCAAGCCCTGAAGGCTGTAACCATGCAGAACTATTTGTCTCCCATTTTTAGGCTCTTTACTGGGCTGCAAGAGCAGCAACAGCTCCTGGCATTGGGGGTGCTTTCCACCCAGTGATCTCAAAGTTGTCTGCTGAGAGTCATAGACTCGCTAATCACACTCCAGGGACACGGCAAAGGAAGAACAGAGACGTGACATGATCTCCTGCCCGCCCTGCCTTGCTCCTGTCTCTCCCAACAGCTGCAATTTCTCACCACCTTGAGACTAGAGCCCTTGTGTCACACAAGAAGTAGAAAATCATCCATTAATCCTCCTTCTGTTTTTCCCTCAGGAGCTGCTGTGTTTGCTCAGGCAGGGATGCGTTTGCTTAGAAAGGCAAGTGCTGCCTATTGTCAGTGAACACCATCTCTCTGCCCTTCTCTGGAGGGCTCTCCCCATGGGGATGCAGCAACAGCCTCCTGCTTGCTGTCCATCAGTGTTAAACTGGCAGATGGGTCACCCGCTGCTCCAGAACCAAAGCACCGACGCCCTTTGTTGACATTAACCTCAATACTGAAAGGTGCAACTTCTGCTTGTAAAGAAAAAGAAAAGGCAAAGGTTTGGGTCATGTGTTTCCCCGCCTCTCCCTCCAATGGCTTTGATCCATTTTGGGCTTTGGTCCAAAAGCTCATTAAAAGGAAAGTACAGCCAAGTATTACTCCGAAAGAGAGGAAAAAACGGCTCATCCATCAGGAGAAAGACAAACAGTGTCAGATACGGGTTGCTAATTTGCTCTCCCTAGGGAGATCTGCTTCTTTGTAACCAGAAGAGTGTTTTTCCACGGAGGGATGCTGACTCAGCCCAACTCTTTCTTACCCTGGGCTTCTCCCTTTCCTGGCAAGATCCCAGTGCAGACATCTCCCTTGCCTGTTGATCTCTGAAGTGCTGGATGGGCACTGCTTGGGAAAGAGACCAGTGCATGGATGGCACCTAGGAGTCTCTTGAAACACCTGAAATGTGACAAATAGATGCATCCTGTAACAGCAGTGTGTGGCAAATAAGGAAGCTCAAAAGAGAGAAACCAGTCTGAACCATAATTTTATTATTCGGTTAGTCTGGAGAAAAGGATGCTGAGGGGAGACCTTATTGCTCTCTACAACTCCTTGAAAGGAGGCTGTGGTGAGGTGGGGGTCAGTCTCTTATCCCAAGTAACAAGTGATAGGACAAGAGGAAATGGCCTCAAGTTGTGCCAGGGGAAGTTTATATTGGATATTAGGAAAAATTTCCTCCCAGAAAGGGTTGTCAAGCACTGGAACAGGCTGCCCAGGAAAGTGGTAGAGTTGCCATCCCTGGAGGTATTTAAAAGAGGTGTAGGTGTGGCACTTAGGGACATGATTTATTAGTGGACTTGGTAGTGTTAGGTTAACTGTTGGACTCAATGACCTTAAGGATCTTTTCCAACTGAAATGATTCTGTGATTCTGGAAGACCCAAAAGCAGAAAAATAAGGCATGCTTTTTAAAAAAACATTTTTCAAGACAAAACTAGTTACATCACTGGTACTACCCCAATACTCAGGTTAAGGACTGTAGAGAAAGCTAGATGAAGATGCAAATGTTGCATGACAACAAGGATATGGGGGGGGGTTTTGTGTAAAAGTCACTCAAAAGCCTTTTGAGCAGAGATTGTTGAAGATGTTGATCTGCAGCTATGTAAAAAGCACTAGGGATATGACAGAAAAGTGAAGGAAAGGTGATGTACTAATATTTAAAATATGTAAATGAGATCTCCTTTCATGACCTTTGAGTCCAGGCAAAGTAGTGGAACAGCTGAATGGAATTATTTATTAAAAAAGAAGGAAGAGGGGCTTAATAAATGCCAAATATTGTCAAACTAACTGGAGTCCCTTTCTTGCTGAGATAATGTTTGGTGGTTAAAGGTAAAAATACTTGCGTGTTTAAATTTAGTTTTGAGCCAGGCATTTTCTTCGAGAAAACACAATGTTTTTGATAAAAACCCCAAAATTATACATAATTCAAAGTGAAACATGTTCAGTGGGCTGGAAAGTGACTCACAGAGCTCCTGTGTAATTGTAACTAGGGAATTGTTGTTCAGCAGGCCTGTTTCCAGTTGGGTCATCAGCAGGAAGAGGAATCTTGCCTCATCTCCTGCATTCACTGTGGCACGTGCTCTGCATGTGTGTGCTTTTGTGTGTGTGTGTGTGTGTGTGTGTGTGTGTGTGTGTGTGTGTGTGTGTGTGTATCCTTTTTCTGGCAGGTTTGCATCTGTCTACAGGGGCTGTTCCTTGATCCCACATCTTTAATGGCTTTATCAATAGTCTGAAGGGCATCAGCAGGACCCCTGTGCTGATCACATTTGCAGGCAATATAAAAGTTGGAGCCTGGTGAAGAAGGAGGATATTTCCTTACTGATACAGTGCATCTGAGGCTGCTTGGTAGGATGGGTGCAGCAGGAAACATCTGCTTGGCAAATGCACTGGAAGCCCTGGCCCACGGTGGGAGCTGTTGGGAGCCTTGCCTCTGGTTAAATCAAGCTTTCTCTCACAGGTGCTCCCATCAGGAACACGCCATTGTAGGGCTCCTCAGTGTGGCAGGTGAGAGCACAGGAACAGCAAAAGCAGAAAAGGCCCATCTTAACAAATTCAGCCTGGAAATAAAGTCCAGGTTTTTCACAATCAGGGGAACCTCTCCTTGCCATGGCTTGCCAAAGGTTGTGGTCACTGGGAACACAACATCAGGATAGGGCATTTGTTCCAAATGCTGGGCTCATGTTCAATTGGACTTGATTTGAGGAAGGAGTCTGGTCTCTAGTGGTAGTTTTCATGTCCTTTTCATCTGAGAACTCCATGAATTTTTGCCACTGAAAATGTAGATCTCTTAGAAATGTCATTTATGTAGATTGTAATACAGTTGTTACTGAAGTTGCTTTATTGAAGTTGACCTGTTCAGTCATCTTTTCTATCTTTTAGAAGATAGTCTGCATGGGAACTGTAGGTCACCTGTCACAGGGTAACCCTGGAAGTCTTGCCTAGCTCATCCAAAAACTGGTACTTGTACCAGCTTATTCTCCAGAGAAAGATATATCCTCTAGTACAGCATTAGTCAGCAGTCTCCTCTGCTTCAGCAGTTGCTATTTTTAAGTCATTGGAAGGAGGGCTGCTTTAAGAAATACCATTTGAGTCATAGGAAAATTGAGCAGGGGTCAAGTCTCACTGTCCTGAGTAGGAAGTTGTACTCCCACTTCCTTCCTGCCTCTTTCCAGAAGAGCTTGCTAATCCTCTCCTCCAGTCTTTCTGTCACTGAGCTGCCTGGGGACTGAAACCTGCTCCAGCTCCCTCGGGAGCCTGTGAAACACTCCCCAAAATGACCTCTCCCAAACCCCACTAGCTGCATCTTTTGGCGAAGCTACAGGGTATCACTAAGATTTTTTGTGAAATCTTGGGTACTCAACCTCATCCCATCCCTTACTCTGTGTCATGGCTCCTGGAGGGGTGGGAAATAAAGTGCCTGCAGCTGCGGCAGGCTGGGCTGAGGGCCCAGAGGGTGGTCTGGAGCTGTCCATGGCTCTGCCCTGCCATTAGCACCTCTTCCTACTGGGCCACCATGCCTGAGCAATGGCTACGTGACCACCTTTAATTATTATTGGGTTTGCTGCAAGTTGTGTGTTTACTGCTTAATAAACTGATGCATAACAACTATGATTTAATTCCATTTTGCAAATGGGGAAAGTTTAGGCCTGTTCCTGTAAGTGATGCCACTGAGGGTTGTGGGAAAGAAATGGGCTAATTCTAGGTTCCCAAGGAGGAAAAGGCTGAGGATACATTCATCCCAGCACAGCTGCATGCGTGCATGCTTCATAAACAGCACTGGAGGCAGCGCTTCCTCTCTTCAGCACACGGAGGAAGGAAACTCCGTGGTGTTAACGGAGGGTGGAAGGTAGCGCTGGCTCACGAGCCACAGGGAGGATGTGACTCCACATGTGTCATGGAGTGAGGCCAGGAGCTGTGCCAAGGGAGTTTCCAGTGGTGATTGCTACTGAGCCAGCAGAGAGAGGGCCTTGCAGCGTGGATGTTGTGTCTGGCTGAGGAGAGACCTTGAATGAGGAGAAAGGGCTTAGCTGCCATGGTAACAACAAAGCCACTGCTGGACCTGCACGACCCAGCCAAGGTGGGGTGGAAAGATAGGAGCTGGAGCTCTCTGGTTGATTTAGAGGAGACCTGCACACCCCACTTTGTAAACGTGTGTCTTCATTGCCTTGAATGTGGCAGTGCCCCTGACTGAGTTTTTTGGTATGTTACCCTTCTTACAAGGTTCCCAAAGCTGTCTGCAGTCCTTGACTAAACTGGTGCCTTCCAGAAGTATGTAGATAATAATAAGGAATGAGTTTCATATGATTTTATATGTATACATATATATATATGTAAAATAATTTAAAGCATGTTAATTTTTTACATGCTGAAACACCACTGGTTCTCTAAACTGACGTGGGAAGGGAACAAAACTGGATTTTGCTTCTTGTGTTTGCAGGACACATTTACCCAAGGCTAGCAGGGACCTTTGATAACACTAGCTGCAGATCTTCATTCTTACTTTGTTATAGGTGGCCTTGTGCCTCCTGTCCTGCTGAGCTCCACACGTGGTGAGCTGCCAGCACCAGTGCTCCAGCCTCTCAGGCACAGCATGGACAACAGACAGCTGTGGAAAATTGGGTGGTTTTGGCAAATGCTGGCCGCTCCTTGCTGGGCACATGGCAGTGGTGCATCCTCTGGGCTCATTGTGGCTGCTCCCAACACTTTGCCTGCACAGAGGCACTGGTGCCCAAGTACCATCACAGTGAAGCAACTCAACCCACTGCAATGGAGGCAGTGTGGGTTTGTTTAGTTGTGCTGTTTGCTGGATTCATTTTTATTTTCACTGTGACAGCTTTTACATGGAGAAGTCAACTCTCCTCCTAGCTAAACCTTTGTCATATTCTATTGCATTGTGAAAGAAAAGTAGAAACACTATTATTGTCTGCAAATGTCTATATCTGTGGTTAATGTACTATTAGGAGAGGAGGCTCCAAATTCTTACTTTAAAGGAAAATTAAAATTATTATCAACTATATATCTTCTGCATTCTGAAGGATTGGGTGTAACTCAGGTTTTGGGCAAAAAATCCAGGAGACACTTGCAGTCCTTCTTCTGAAAACTTTTTTTTTTCATTTCTGTGTGGTCTGATCTACCAAGTGGGACACAGTGTCTCAGCGCAATGGGTACAGAGAGCTGCCACTGAGCATCACTGGGTGGGGGCAATGGCTACTCTGCCACTGGCAGCTGGATGTCTCTGCAAGGGGATTACAAAACGTTGGTCATTCTCTGTGTTGTCTCCATGTGATAGGATCTTCTATAATCAGCAAGCAATTAGCAAGCTAGTATCTAGAAAAGGTGTAAAAGACAGAATTTTCAGACCAGGTTTTACTATAGTTTTAATCAGAAATATCCCCTCTCGCTGCTGTTGTGCCCAATTTCCTCTAAGCAGGATTAGTTTGTGACCAGAGGGCAGCTCATCTGCGAGCCCAGGTAATCTTCTGAAATGCATTTCTGAGGAGGCCTCATTATGTTGCCAGATGACACTGAGCTGGCCAAACACACCAGTCTTTCAGGGCAGCCTTGGGCAGCCAGGCAGTGCTGTCAGCCAGCAGATGATTTTCCTAACAGCGTCTTGAGAGGCATAAGCTCAGGATCTAGTGACCCTTGGGCAGGACACCGAGGGCAGCGGGGAGGAAGGAGAAGCATGGAATTTGTGGATGCGGGTGGAAATGGGGCAGGATCGGTGCCAGGATATGTTGTTGCATTGCTGTAAATCCCCGGCCACCAGGGTGTCCTGGGTTTGTAGACTTTATTAGGATGATGTGACATGACCCAGAAGACTTCACACAGAAAACTTGGAAGCGGTTCTGGTTTCCTCTTGCTGTTTCTCTGAGCCATTCATTGTTTTCACCACTGTGGAGAAGTTAATCAGAAACATGCAGCAGAAATGACTGCAGTGTGTAATGAGTGGTGGGGCCTTATTGCAAAACTGCTCAGCATAACGAGCAGGAGGTGTTTCTGCAGAGAACGGAGCCCATGGTCCAGGCTGGGCATCTGGAGCACGACAGCAAAGGGCAAGGCATGCTGCTTGTTGCTGCCTCCCCTTCACCCAAAGCCCTGGTGGCACAGAAAGGACCTCCTGCAGGAGCCAGGCTTGGGGAAGGAGTGCTGTGGAGTGAGCCCCCTGACAGGACATTGATGTTTCTGTCCCCTGGAATGGCTTGGACACCATCAAGTCGATGAAAGGCACCATGACTGTACTCCAGCATGAAGGAGAATCAGTGGTGGGGTTGCTCATACTGCAATATGTCTCAAAGATCTGTATTTGTGGGTGCCTGAATATAGATTGTATGGTGTTTTTCTCCTTGTAAAGAAGGACACAATGTTTGTCTAAAAATAATGTCCAAATTCAGTCCAGAGTGGATTCCTCCAGAATATTGCTTTTGGCCAGACTGCTCTGAATTGGACAACAGTGTCTGGAAAAGCTTCTGTGCCCCTTGACTGGCTAGAGAAAAAGCTATGCTTGATCTTGGCAAATATCCCAGCTCTCTTCAAGGCGCAGAATGCTTCTCTCCTTTTTGACCTCATTGCTGTTGGACTTTACTCCAGCCAGAGCTTAGAAGCTCTCAGTTTATTCCAACAAACTGAAAGTGGCTGGCAGCTGAGTTCAATACATGCAGGAATAAGGTGGCTAATTCCTTTTCCAGAAAGGCACAGAAGTGAGGCTTTGTCCAGGCAAGCACAGCCCACAAAAGGTATGAAGCAGAGCAGATTTCATCAGCTCCAGCTCATAGAGACTGCCCTTCCTAAGAGGAAAAACATCATTCTGCACCACATAAATCTGCATTTTCTCTGTAGGCTGGGAGACCTGTCTGCCATGGACCCAAGTGGGCTGATGTAGAACCTTTCAATAGCAACAGGCCACCTAATCACCTTACTCTTTCAGGGAATGTGGTTCCCCCAGTTTGAAACGCTGGAGTTAGTCATCATTACCTTATTAGCCCACTCTTCCATGACGTAGTATGCGAGTACATTTTTAACCACCATTGTAGTGCTTCATGGCATTTATTCCATTGAAAGGCAAAGGAGCAACATCGGTTCCAAAGGGAAGTGCAAGGGTGGGTAGAAAGTGCCTCCTCTGTCCATGTGTGGTGAAGTCAACTGCTGTGCTCTGAAGCTGGCCCTTGGCTTGGGCAGAGGGAGGTGAATCCTCCAGTTCATTTGTGGGGCACAGGAAGGGCAGACCCAGCCCGTCTGCAAACACACACAAGCAGGGTGCCCATTTTGCAGCGTGGCTCTGCTGGTGCTGGGGACAGATGGGTCAAGAGACTCTGCAGTTCACTCTGTACTGCTGAGATTTGCCCAGTTTCTCACCCACCTCCTGCCTGTGTCCTGAGAAGTGTGAAAATCTGATTTCCTGACTATTTCCTAGCTGGCTCCCAGCCCGAGGGGGTGAATCACAGTACCACTGTCCTGCAGCCAGGCTTGCCCGCAGCTGATCACTCCTTGCCAACATAAAGTCCTTGAAGCGGGATGGCTCCTTCACTCCACCTCCTAACATCCTTCAGACTCTGTGCTGCCTGCCCTGTTGCTGACCTGGTCAGGAAACCTGCAGAGGACAATCCAAAGCTCCTGGGTGCTCCAAACTAGGCAGGCTTTTCGCTGCATGCTGGGGAGCATTGACTCACATGAGTTGCATACCTACACCTAAATAAAGTGAAGAACATTCTTCACATCAAAAAGACCACCCATTTTATCTGACATGGCTTCCCCTTCATCACCCCCAACCACTACTTGCTCCTAGATCTGTGTATCCACTTAGATACACAGGCTTTCAATTGTGTGGGGCTTTTTAATTTTAAGTTAAATTTGAATTTGAGAAAGAACGAAATGAGCTCCAAGTACCAGAATGTGATAGCTCTGGAATATTATGCAGCATTAATCTCAGCAGTGAGTGGGAGCAAGACACTGAGGGATGTGCAGCCTGAGAAAACTGGGGAGGCTCAGTAAGTAGCAGGAGCAGATAAAAGCAGACAGCTTGGAAGATTTTTTTGGAAGAGAAATATCAGTGTAAAGAACACAGACAGGAGAGAGACAACCCAGGCCACTTCCAGGGCAGACCTTTCAGTGAGTGCCAGCAGTTCTGTGCTGCTGGATGTGGAATTGTTTTATGGGTTTCTCTAATCTCCAGGCTCTTGGAAAACTATTGTCTAGTGCCTGACCTAACGGGAAGTACAACTGCTCAAAACAGGGAGCACATCCAAGAAGGAAAATGAAAAGCAAGAAATTAAATTCAGAGTTTAGCTTTTCCTATTTTTAGCTTTTCTGCAAGTTATCTGGAATGCATGCAACTTATTTTGGAAGATTTAGGAAGCAGAGGGTGTTGCCAGTTCTTGCAGTAGAAAAACCCAAATGTACTGCATCTCTTGTGACAGATGATGAGCTGCAAAAGATACTTAAATAGGTAGGGTCGTTAAGGAAGGCTGGTTTTAGATGGCTGCATTAAAGATTTTTCAAGCAAGAGCTCCCTAATGTTAAAGAGAGACACGGAGAGCAGGGCAGAGATCTAGCACGTGTGGTTCTGCAGATGGGGTCACAGCTTGTGTAGCTGCTCAGAAATTATTGAATTGGGCCACAGCTGTATAGGTGTTTTGCATTTCCAAACTCTCCCATAAGAGGGAGGTTGCACTCCATCCTTTGCAAAGATCCCCATAGATCTGGTGGGGATTTGGCAGCAGGAATCTGGCCGCTAAGGGTTTGCCCGTGTTACAGGCAGCCAGGTAAAAACATTGCCCAGGACCAGCTCCTTTCCTGACCCCATTAAGCACCACTCTGTTTTCTGGCCTCACCCATCAAAGAGCTGCAGTCTGAGCTCCTCAGAGCAATCCTGAAGCTTTCACTGAGCTCCCACCTCCATTTGAGGTCTGTCACCCTTGAAGGCAACAGTGATTTAACCCCAGCTTGTGGCTGTCTTGAGTCTCTTTTCCCTGACTTATTGCAGAGACACAAAGAACTCACTTTTGCTTCCCTGTGAACCACTGTGGCTCACTGACTCCCACTGAGGTGCTCCTGATGAAGACACAAAACGCTCCCTAGCCAAACACAGCTATTCCTGGTGCACACAGGCTCCCTCTTCCTGACAGCTGCATTTACTGCTAAGGGCTTGTGAGCTCCCCAGTACATCAGGAACCTGGCTGAGGTGCCATTCCCTCCTGCAAGCTTTGGGAACATCAGGATCCTAGAGGTAAAGGCACTCCAGGAGATCATAACAAAGAGATTTGTGTTGTGTTCAGCCAGGAGGTTATTGTCTGCAATACTCAGGTACTAATTGCTGCTGAGACCATATATATGTAACACATCTCGTTTCTAATCACGTAAACAAGTATTTTCCTGGCCATGGCACTGGCAGCCAAAATGTGATTAAAATTCAGCGAGTTCCCTCCTCTCCCTGGCCGTGAGCATCCCCACCGAGCCAGTGGAGGCAGCCACCAGCCACGGCTATGATCTGAACCACAGCCTGAGCAATGAATTCTTCAAAGAAAGATGCAAACCTGTGGGAAGGACTGTTTTCCTTGAAAGGTCTGCAGAGCCTGTTGCTCAGAGGACCCCGCTGCATGCTTCAGCAAGGAAAAGGCTGTGCTGCCCCACAATGGACAAAAGGGATGCAATACCCCGAGGTCTCTTCCAGCAGCAGACTCCCAACTTCAAGAGAGGACAGGCTGAAAAAGAGGCAGCTATGTCTCTGCTGATCCTGCCTGCACTCTCCTGAAACGCCTTCATTGTGTGCATAAGGGCTACTGCTGATCAGCTGTGGGGCCAGAAGGAGTTGCTCAGCTCTTCATGCAGAGCTTGGATATGGGGTAATTGTTTCTCTGTTATTCCCATCTTCCAGTGATACAGAAGAGTGTGGCATCCGCTTGTGAGGGCATGCGGAGAGGCTGCTCCCAGCAGCATGCCCACTAGAGCCTGTGGGCTTTCCATGATGCACAGGAGGAATTGTTTTCCAGCCCAGGGAGATGGAAACCACTACACAGTTTCCTTCCTTCCTTCCTTCCTTCCTTCCTTCCTTCCTTCCTTCCTTCCTTCCTTCCTTCCTTCCTTCCTTCCTTCCTTCCTTCCTTCCTTCCTCTTTTATTTCCTGCACGCAGCAGTGTTTTGATTTCTACCAGCCTTCTACAGACTTGTGAAGCGAGATGTGGATGCTCGTGTGAACTCTTGCTGGTCCCTTAGCTGATCTCAGCCAGTTGAGGGATCCGAGCTCATATCCCAGGTGAATGCTAATTTATTCAGGAGGGCTTGCTCCTTTGGCAGATGTTCTGCATTTTACTCCTTTGGATACTCAGCTGTCAGCAGAGAGGGCAATGTGCTGTTGAGGGCCTCCTGCAATGACAGCCATTGCAGAAAGAGCTGTTTGAAATGCTGGGCGGGGATGAAGCACCTCAGCACACGCTGTGCCAGTGGGAAGCTCCCTTGCAGGCCTATGGAATCTCGCTCCATTTATTAGTCAGGCTGATTGCTCTGATCTCCACTCAGGGGCACTTTTCACTACCAAGCTAGATGGAGAGTTTACAGAGCACCAGGTGTGGCATACTTGCACCCTACAGGGCTAATGAAACTTAAGCTTTCTGTCTAGAAGGTGGCTTAATGCACTTCTTGCATGTTCCTTGTTCAGTGATTCCAGGTAATCCTCTATCCACAGGCAGCACACTGCAGCGAGCACATGGGGATATTAGCCTGGATACTGTGTACTACCCTCAGGAAGTTGTCCATGGATATACAAATGTGGTCAAAGGTGATCAAAGGTGGTTGTTAGCGTCTTCTGTCTTATCCTATAAAGCTTCTAGTTGGAGCCATGAAAACTGTAAATACCAAGCATATAAAGGCCTGAGTGCTCTGCTAATAGCAGTGAAACAGGAATTTGTGTGTGTGCAAGGAATAGTTGATATAGTTGAAGTACCATATTTGTCATTTTTAGGATTTTCTCAGGCTTCTTGGCTTGTATTTCACCGTGTGGTGAAGGCCTGTGATGTTGGAGTAAATGGTGCTAAGTGACCTGTGGCATGTATATTGTCAGTATATAAATCTAGATGCTGTGGCATCTCATGGGTGAAGACTTTCTCAGTCCCGCTCCTCTCAGGAGCTCTGGCCATAGTGCCATACCATGTAATAACTGGAATCATTGTGGTGGTACTCTTTCAGGCTGCTCCAGACTTGAGCACCTCTGAAACTATCAGAAGACAGTTACTGGAACCATCATAACATGGCCTTCGCACAGTTTGCCAGTGTTGCTGGGGTTTTCAGCTACGACCTGGACAATGCTGAGCTGTTTATTCCTGCCTGAGATTATATTCATTCTTGGGTATTAATTCCTCAGGTCTAGCTGGTGGGTGGGCTTTGCTGTGTCACACTGGTTTCTGTAGGATGCTGACTAATTATTGTGCTTAAGATTACCAAGCTTGTATTTCCAAGGCAGGGGTCAGCCAGCAGCCACGCCATGCCAGCCAAGAAGGACACAGATGTGTCTTGTAGAACGTTATTCAAGGATAAGTGCATGTACAGAGTGACACCCAGAAAAGTCTTTCACAACAGCAGGGTCAGCTCACATTAAGCAGCATTCCTGGTGCAGGGCCTTGCTGCAGGTTGTCTCTGTGGGACAGCTTTGCTATGCACCACTTTGCAGCTCTGGTGGTAGAGAAGGTGCCCAATCTCAGCCACTGCAGCAGAAAAGCACTGTAAGAGCTTTGTTGCTAAGGGATGGCCTCAGCAGGAGTTTTGGCTGTGAAAGCGGCATGTCTGACACAGTGATCTGTGCAGAGCAGTGACAGGCACGAGTTGTCACCAGCTGTGGCTACCAGTGGGTTGCAACCCTACAGCAGCTTGTCTGCCTCTGGCTCTGGAGCAGTGAGCTGGTCGTGGTGAGTGAGGTGGCTCAGCTTCGCAGGTACCAACCTTGGGGGGCACAAGGGAGGCCTCAGCCAAGCATTTGCTGCCGTTTCCACGCTGGGGTCATGGGTGAGGGTTATATTGTCCACATCCGAATGTCAACTTAGGAAACCTCTCAAGTCTGTCAACCTGTGGATTTTTTTCATGCAAACTGTGAACTTCAGTGCCACTTCCACTCCCTGGCCAAGGTTTAGGGTTTAGTTAACAAATCTTCATCTCTCCTGGATGGCAATCTGCAGGCATCACTGGTGCCACCCTGCTGAATCCACCAGGAAAACCCAGCAAATGTAGGTGACTATTCGTGGGTGTAACCTACTCTTCCAGGGGCTTATCAGGCTTGAAGCACTAAAACTCACTGAGCATCTCTGGTCAGTAGTGAGGATTGTGTGTCATATAAACCAAGGTTTGGTCCGTTAGACACCAGATTCCTGCCCTGGAAACTTCAGCACTGTCTTGCTGTAGTCCGCTCAGGCTTGGTGTGCAAATGTGCCCACATCATGCCAGCTAAGCTACAGCAGCCCAGAAATTACAGCCGCCACCCAGTTGATAAGAGAGTTCAGGTCTTGTCTTGTCTCATTGGGGCTGGGAGTGTTTGGACTTACAGCTCCCTCAGCACAAAGAGAGGCACTCAATCAGCAGGGTAAGGAGGGGATTTGGGGAGAAAAAGTCCCCTGTTGAAGCTGTCCTGCAAAGAGGAAGACAGGGTTCCAAAATCTGCATGGCATATGGAGTAAGGCCCTTGCCAGAGCCCAGTGAGTGAAGCTGGGCAAGCCCAGGATTCCTGACTTGCAGAGTACATAGGCTTTTTTCTTTTTTGTGAGTCAGTGACTAAGATAAAGCTCAAACACTCACAGTCACTGATACCACAGTAAAATTTCTGCAAACTACTTAGAAACACAAATTTTACCAAATGAGGAAAACTGGAAATTTTAGGTCCCCCTCCCAGTATAACTCTGGTGCTGGCTCAAGCAAAGCTTATTGCAGAACCAGGCTGAACCTGAATACTGCAGCTCTGGCCACAGTGCCGTACCATGTAATTTTTCCTGCCTCTCTTCTTGCAAGCTATTTATACCACCCCTGCTTCATGTAGGCTGCAGCTGTCGCTGTGCCTGAGCGTCTCAGGCCGAGTGAGCTGCTCTCGGGAGGATGCTTTCTTCTAGGAATCAGGACACAAAAGCCGTTGGAGCGTATTGTTCAGCGTGTCCCAGTGAAATGGGAAATCGAGGACGGAGAGCAGGATGGAGGCAGCTCTTGTCACTGATCCACGGTGGGCTTTGCACAGAAAGGAGGCTGAAGCATCAGAACACGAGAAAAGCATCAAGATCAGCATACTGGGAAGTAAAATGTAGCTAAGGCTGAATCCCCAGTGTCACAGTATATCACTCCCAGTGAAAATCCTATTTAGAAATGTCTGTGAAGGCTGGATTATGACAGAACTGTCTCACAAGCATGGCCAGACTGATGGGACAGTCCCTCCACCATGTGCCAGAGCCCTGTGTTAACATTGGCCTAATTTGGGCTATGGCAAGAGAATGATTAAAAAACTGCAACTCACTACAGGCAGCACTGAATGTTTGGTGGTGATAATGGCCAAGAATTACAACTTAAGTCCATTTTAGGGCCAGGAAAGGAAATAGTTGTGCAGCAGCATCACTTCCCATTCAAATCCTCTACAGAGAGGGAATCAAGGTCTGATAAGAATCCTAGATAAGAAACACAGGGTGAGGCTGATATGCTCTGAGGTATGTTGGCCACGAGAGTTGTTTTGAGTCTTCTCAGTTGTGACCTATATGATCTGTGCCTCCTTTCCTCTGGCCCCTCTGGCAAGGCTGGGAGCTATGAGTCTAGGCTGCTGTTAGACACCAATTTACAAATTCTCATGGTGCATTTGTGAGCTACAGTGAGCAAAGTCCACATTATTTCTGAACAAGAAACATCCACATAAGTATGTAATACATTTTTATCTTACAGATTATTAGCATCACTGTTGTAATGAATGCATTTTAACTTTTCTGAGCATCTCTTAATATCACCCTGTCTCTATTTTTCAAACTGTAATGTAACAAGAGACATCATTAGCATAATACCTCAGGCTACTACTCACAGCAAAGGCATCTCTGCGGGGAACAGAAACCTCCCATGCTCTTTCCTATTGTGTTTCTTAGGGCAAGTGTGGTGCTCTGTGGCCAGGATGGGAAAACTGCTTTACATGTGGGTGAGACCCAGCTGGGAACTGCCACCCTACTTCAGCCTTTGTTTTGATGAAAACAGTGAGGGAAACAACAATGCAAGTTCTCAATGGGCATAATCCAACCTACCTAACTGCTATCTGTTCCTGAAATGGGCTCACATCACCTCCCCACTTCCTCTGCCTCCTCTGCAGTGAAAAAACAACCCAAAAGCAAAGGCCATGAGCACGGTGGGCTGGTCTGGCTCACCCTGTAGCCTCACACTAACCAGACATGAGAGGAGCAAAGCAAACACAGGGACCAGGTCTCCTGTTCAACAGCAGCTGCCATTGGTTTGGGTCAGGCACGAGATGAAGTCGCACCATAACCTGACATCTAAAACATGTTGTGATTGACCCTTGCGGTTGCTGAAGCTCAGCCTTGCAGCACGTGGTCCTTTACGTGAAGCCTCTAACCCAAAACAATGATGAACATGCCAGAGATGAGCACAAGATGGAAACTGTACAAAGGTTTGTTTGCATCTGCTGGTGGGCCCTCTTGGCGGCTTTTCGTAAGCCAGAGGAGCTTGTGCCTATTCCTTTTATTTTTTATTTTTAACCTCTCAGATGCCAGTCAGAGGTGGCTGACTCAGCACACACCATGAAACAATTGCTCCCAAACCAGTGTGCTGTGATTTACTGCTCCACGTGGCACTGCCAGCCCATGCACCCCAGGGCAGCGAGGCAGAGCGGTGGCCAGGAGCACCTGCCCTAGAAATGGGGCTTCCTGCAGGCTGGCCACCGGAGTGGGCAACCACTGCAGAAGCAGGGCAATGGGATCATCAAACAGGTGGGACATTCCTGAAGGACACGTCTGGGAAGAAGTGATTTTAGCCTAAGAGCATGGAGGTCCTCTGTCAGTGAAGCCACTTGCTGGGTCCTTTGGCCACAGGACCTGCCCTGAAGGTTGCAGGGTTCTCATTCCAACTCACAGCAGTTAGTTATGCTAACAGCTTGCAATATTAAAAGGAAGAAAGACAAAATCCTTTCTTGAAGGGACCCTTACAAAAAATAACTGTTCAGTCAGAAGATTGCTGTTTTACTTCCAATAAAGAGCTATTTTTGCAAGACAGTCAAAAGGAAAGGAACTTGGCATGTTTTATGGCCTCTGTTGCCCCCTCCAGTCCTACATTAGTAGTTGGTGCTGTTTGGAAAACAACAATCTTAGGAAAGCCTGCACTAATAATAACAATGTCTCAGGCTCATCATTTGATATAAATCTGACATGCACTGGAAGTGAAAACTGGGGCCAGAATTTCCTTTTCTGGCACAACCAACTATCTGTCAAAAAAAGCAAAACCTCTTCATAGAGGAGACAGCTTTACAGGAGCTAAAGTGAACTTGTACAGGAACTTCTTCTCAAAACTCTGCCACAGGCATAAGATGCACCTGTGACATGGCTCTCTGTAACTGTTAGCATGTGTGTAGAAAAAACATCCACTTAAAAATTGGTAAGCAGGGCCATTTTTCTCTTTGGGAGCCAGCCCAGGGGTCCACGTGCTGATCAGATGTTTGTTCCTCAGCTGTACCCACCAGAGGGACTCTCAGCTTTACTGTCCTCACAAGAGGAGGGGGCTCAGCTATAGGAACAAACAGAAAAACACCAACCCTGCATGCTTTTAAAGCCATGTCACTGTGGTAATAACAAAGAAATACTATCATTACCTTATTTAATTGTCTATCGATTATTTTTTTCAAGCCAGATAGACAGGGTGCCTTCAGTAATTTCATATTGAAGAATGTCACATCCTTGGGGAGGCAATTCTAGAGGCAGAGAGGGAGCCAAGAGCCAGTCACTCTGCTCCCAGTGAGGATAGGGGGAGCAGGCTGTAGAGATTTATGCCTGGATGAAGCAGACATAAATATACCCGGAAGAAGGGTCGTCTCCCCTACAGAGATCCCTGCCTCATGTAAGGACACAAAGGAAAAGAATAAAGCACAGCAATGACAGATTTCATTGACCCCTTCATGTCTAAAATAGGTTTTTACACTCAGTCCCTCCGAAGAAGTTTTCTAAGTGAAGACATATTTAGAAAGGCCAAAGCCCTCTCCCTCCTGCCTTCAGGAGCTTTGCTGTGTGCTCCTGCTCTGCTTTAGGGCCACATCCAAAAGAGCACACCTGGCAGCTGCTGTGCTCTGCAAATACCCAAAGCGGTGCCAGGGCAGTGGCACCTGGTGCTTGTCTGTCCCATGACTGGGCATGGAACAGGAGCCAGACAGGAGCAGTTACCTCTTTCCAAAGGACTGAGAAATTCATAGGTACAGTTTTCTCTCTTTGAAACAGTAACTGGGGACACTACACACCTGGGCTATAAAGGTGCTTTAAATTGAGAACTGGAAAGGCTGGGTGACCAAGGTGGTGACAAACAGCATATCAGTACCGTGTGTCCCCACCATGGGGAAGAGCAAAGTCTGAGCAGCACCCACCCCACACACATTCCTCTTTCCCAAAAAGCTTTCTGATTTTCCTTAGGCTTAACTTCACTGTCCCATTTCTTTGAGCCCACTTGCTGGCTTTGCAAGTCTGAGAGACTCCCAGCAAATTTCACGCAATCAGCAATGACAGCCACACAGGACAAAAGCTGAATATTCTCTGCCTTTCCCGTTGTCCACGAGTAGAGTCCTTACCAGCTAGTCTTTGTGATAATGTGGATGCATGTGGAAGTGTAACACAGTCCAGCATAGCCCATCAATGAGATCAGAAAAGGTAGTTTGGAAGTGATGAGGTTAAATAGATGATAATGCTGGAGAAGTGTACTTGCTGAAAGCATATTTTAGCATATAAGCTTTTTAACTTGCTGCTAGAGGAGAGAAAGGATGATTGTGAGAAAAATACCATTATAACTGACAACTGAACAAACAAAGAATTAGCAAGGTAAATCTGGAACTCCAGTATATCCAAGCTTCTGCTATCATTCCAGAGTAGAACAGTCGATTCAGGAAAAAACAGAATTTCAAAGAAAATTAAAGCAATTTTAAAAATAGCTTTGATGTTTAAAATGCATATAATTAATGACAAAAGTTTTCAAAGATACAGTTGGATTAGTTCTGCTTGGATTGGTTCTCTTGTTCCTGTGATTCTCTATCAATCATGAAAGCAAAAGTAGAAATGAAATAAATCATGGAATAGAAATGATTATCTGCACCAAAATTAGAGATGAACTTTTACCAATTACTTGAATGATAGTTTTCCTTATTGCAGGCACTGCAGAGTCAGACCTTTTATCAAGTGCAACAGAGATTGCTGCTACACTTTAGCATATGCGTAGTAAAACAAATGTAAATCATTTTGACTAGCACAAGCACACTGCAGAATAAGGGGAGTCTCCTCTGAAACCCACTGTTCCAGTCTTAGGGATTTAAGAGAAGAGCATGCAATCCCTGTTGAAAGGCTGGAGATCTCGGGCTTGTGCAACTTGTCCCTATATTGATACGAGTGCTTGACAATGCACTTTAATAACTGTTCTAAACTGGTCCAAGCAGGGGCTGGTCCTGCCTTTCTCCTCTGCAGATTAATGTTTCTACTGGTGCAGTAAATCAGATGAAGAACTACCCGAAGCCTTTACTTGGCTCCCACCCAAAGGTTGGTAAAACCTTGAGATGAGGGAGCAAGGGCTTGGCATGGTTTTCAGCCCCTGCCTTACCTCACCAATCATTTGAACAGCTCTGATTCCTGACACAGGCTGGGGGAGCAAGAGCACACACAGATCGTGTGTCCACATGGAGATTTTGCCAGTCACAAAGTCCAGGAGCAGCCCTCACGAGGATGCCCCACGGGCACCAAGGGAACACTTCCCCGGGACTGGCTGTGCACATGGGCATTGTTTCCTTCACTCTAGTGACTGAAAAGCTGTGATGGTCTGAGAGCAGATTGGAAAAGGCAGATCTCTCTGTATAGCAACTAAAACAGATATAAAAATATCTTGGCCTTCTTACTCGATTTTAACAAAAGAAAAAAAAAAGCAGCTGTAAAACCTGGAAACTTGTTGTTTTAACTCGAAAACTATGTTTAAACAAGCGTTGCTGTTTAATTCATATGCTGCAAGGATTTCCACTTCTGCCTGAAAATTCCTAAATGTACAGCCTTACAGACATAATCCATTTTTAAAAATAGGTAGCTGAGGCTATTCCCAAGAGGTAGAAGCTTGTGGATTTACAGTGAAACTGATTCCAGTGCAAGAAAAAGGAAACAGATATTCAGGTTCACCTGATATGCACAACACCAGTGACAACTTCTCCACTAATAAAAGACATGACACAATTAGATTGCTAACCTTTCCACACTGGGAGTTTATCAAAAGAGGACAGGACTTGAAATGGAATGAAAAGAATCAGAACTGAATTCTGTTACAGAATTCTCCTATTCTCCACTTTTGTCTGAAGCTCTCTTGGAAAGACCACCTGTCTCAGATCTAGGTGCAAATTGCCTTGTTAGAAAAGCTTTGATATTACAGTAAAAGGTGAGTCAATACTGTGAAGGAGCACACCTGTGAAAGGTATCACAAATTTAACTAATGGAACTGGGATAGGAGAAGTGTTCAGGAGGAACTGAATTAAACAAATAAAGGTTTTGCACTATTTTTTGGTATCATGGGTAATGGTAATGGGTGCCAAAAGACAGCAGGGCCAGAACACAAATTACAAACTGGGCCTAGAAAAGAGAACAGTTGGCAAATAGAAAAAAGAAAGCCAAGGATGGTAGGAAGAAAAACATGCCAAACAGGGACTTTAAATGGGGAAACAAAACTGATGTTTTTTGCAGTGAGCAAGATGACACAATTTCTCCTGCCTTTAAAATAGATTTGAAAACACTACCTATTACAGGGTTTTGGGCCATTTTACAGAGAACATATGGTCCAAATGCCAAGCAGATACAATTTCAAAGTAGCCTCCGCCTACCAGGCACATGAAATGCCAGGGGGAAAACTGAAGAGCTCCCCAGGTTTAAGTCTTCTGCCATTTGAAGATGCTCACTGGAGCCCCATGCTGCTGCAGTGAGGATCCTCCACGCGTTTGAGGCGTGTAAGCTCTGGTGAGCAACAAAGAACAACGTTTGCTGTTATTTTCCTGAATCATCTGCTACCCAGTGCTAAGCACTTTAAAACCACTTCTTGTGACAAATCAGCCAAGTATCAAGGAGCACCCAGTCTAATGGGGAAGCTGGAACTCTTCCCAGGCTCCAAATGTGCCCAACGCTGTAAATGAGCGGACACTGCTACCCCAGCTCACGCACCCTGAACAGTCACTGCAACAATGACTCTTCTCTACACAGCCCAGAGAATCTCTGGCAAGTACTTGTCTACTAAACCAGCCAACTTTTCTTTCAAGGGACACAAAGTGCAGGAGATGTTGAGAAAGAACTATGAGGACAGTAAAAAACCCAAAGAATATTGTATAAATATTTAACATGCTTTTCCCAAGCACTACCAAGGTATATGTAAATGTCCATGTATTATGTAGAGGCAGTGTAATCTTGCTTCATCGAGAGCTGGAGTGGAAGGAAGAAAAAAGGAATAGTGAAGATTTAAGGAAACCTGAAATCTAAGACAACAGTACCATTGGCAAAGAGTATAGCAGCTTCTTTTCTCTAGATTGGCCTAGGAACATTTAATTTTGGTGTTGTTCATCTTCAAGGCCAGGCAGCCAGCTCATAAAAATGTGTCCACAAGCCATCTATTTCCCCCAGATTCTTAACCAGGACAGGACACAGGAAAGGTTCCATTTAAAAATCATTTTATTATTAACATAATCATCCCATTTAGCCAAGTGAGGGTTCATGTATAAGGAATGTCGGTAAATATTCCATTTGAGGCTTCTTTTTACATATTTCCATTGATAAATAAACTCTGAATTCACATAAAAAAGTTAAACTTAAATAACTAATATATTTTTTGTAACAGGCATACATTGGTAAAATATAAATATTCTTGTACTCAGCCTTTGCTCTAGATAACAGTTAGCCACACATCACAGTTATTAACAACTAAAAACAAGAACTCAACTGATTTTCTGGCCTGGACTAAAATAGAGATGGAAAAAGAAAATTCACATTTTGACTTTGGGCCAAAAGAGGTTGAGAGGCAGGAAGAGAACAGTTTTATTAACAGCCTTGTTAAAAATAGTCTGTTCTGCCACTGAATCTTAACTTATTCTACTATTGGTAGTTGATTTCGTTATAATTTTATGTAACACTCAAGTATCACTAACAAAATATGGCACATCATCCATGAACAATATAATGATGTTTTAAAACTACCAGGGCAAAACTGCAGGCGATATGAGTGATTTGGCTCTGGCTCACCACTCCGTCCCCTCAGTCTGACATTAACAGATGGTGGCACCTCCCTGCTTTGGCCCCTTTCCTGCAAAAGAGTGGAGTTTGTTACCTGTAGCTCTAAAGTTTCTCAAACTAACCAGTTACCAGGCAGTCTCATACACTGGGCTTGCTCACCCAGAAGTCAGACCAAAAATCGGTTGATCGAGGTGCCCTCTCAAAGGACTCTGGGAATGATGGTAAAAGGGACCACAGGACTGCTGGCTTCGAGCTCCAGCGCCGTCAGGAAGCATTCGGTCGCGGCATCATCATTGCCTTGAGCCTGCAGCACCTCTCCCAGGCTGTTCCAGACCTCGTGGGCTGTGGAGTTCACCTGGACAGCATCTCTGAGAATCTTCTCTGCCAAGCTATAGCGCCCAAGCTGGTGAAGTATCAGAGCCTGCAAGAAAACAAAGGGAAAATGGCTGAGATTGGCCAGTAGGGCTTTCCTGAAGCTCAGACAAGGTCACTGCAGTGAAATAAGGGTGGGCAGCTCTTGGGCTCAAAGTGTTACACTATGTAATTTTCTTTTAACTTAAGAAAAGAAGTTACCTGATGCTGGACTGGAGCAAGCTACTCCACACCAACAAAGTCAAGGAGCTTTGTACAGGAAACAAAGACTAAATAACAAAAACTGCACCCGTTTGCCAAGAAGCAGGAAGTACCTGGGCTTTTGCACAAGCTCCTGTTATCTGAAGTCCTAAGGTGCGTGCCCTGAAGTTTTCATCTCCTGCCCGTGCATCTCAGCACCCAGCTCATGCCCTATAACACCTGAGACCATACACGGCACCAGAGGCCCTTGGGGGTGGCTGTAACAAGACTGAGTTCAGCTCAATGGGCAACGACCACAGTGCTTGATTTAATCTGTGGGTATTGCCCCAGTAATGCACAAAGGACCAGCAGGAACAGAACTTCCTCATGAGCTTCCTTGTTACTGATTCTCCATCTTCCTCTGTGAGATAGGATCCAATTCAACATCACATGATCCAGAGCACATCCAAACCCACTAGGATATGGGCTGAATGAGGCCATGGAAATCTCCATCCATCACATTCAGCTATGTTACTGTGCCAGAAAAGTCATGGAATGACCCAGTAAGAGAGCTTTATTCTGGGATTATAATAATCCTAACAATATTATGCATCTTTACATTGTGATTCTGTATTGCCAAACACATATGGATCACAAATCTTTGTTTTGCAGCGAGGCGTCCCAATTACATGTTTACAGAGGCCTTGTGACTTCTCCCCTCCCAGCCCCCACTCCTTGGACCACAATTCCTTTTATCTCTCTGTACATCTGTCCCTCAAATCCTTATTAACCTAAGCACCAATGATTAGAAAGTACTGACATTCTATGCAGCCTCTGAATTATCCACCATACATTTCTGGAATTGTGCCCACCAGGCTGACTTTCAGCTTGGGAAGACTGCTAGCTCCATCCTACAGAACAACTGAGCACACCCTGCACTGTAGAACAATATAAAGAGTGCTGTACAGTATTGGCAAGTGAATAAATAAAGGCAGTGCAGGCTAATTTCTATCAGCCTGGCAGATGTTCTCACATAAAGGTGCTAGAGGGCTTTTCTGGGTTTAGACTTTTCTTGAGCTGTCATTTGAGTCAGCATTTTCAGAGCAAGTGAACAGTGCTTCCAATACAAAAACTGGATAACTCTCAGGGTCAGTGCTTTTTTTCCCTGCAGTGAAGTGATTGTCAGTGACTGGTAGGTATCAGATGTGAAACTACAAAAAATGAAGCAAGGAGATGGAATACACAAAGCTGGTGTCACTGCAATGCACCTAACCCTAATAAAATTTAAATGTTCTTATTTTTCAAGACAAGAGTCTCTATTTTCAAAAGCCTTGCTTTTTTGGGGTGCAGATGTGTATATTTTATACTAATTAAACATGTGAATTATTTGAATATTGGTAATACTTTTTTTCTTAAATATGCCAGACCATTTTCCCTGCTTGCTAAGGATACAAGCTGTTCTTTTCAAGACCAAAGAAAAACCCAATTTTGCAGATATAAGCCTGTTCACAGGAAGAGACACATATTACGCCACATCTGCCCTATTCTGTATGGCAAAAAGGATAGCTGAAATTTTTCAGGTGGTAGAACTAGAGCAAATACTGGCAGTTTGCCTGCTGTTATACTTTCCTAAGAATATAAGCATTAGTCTTGAAATTAGCATTTAGCAGTAGTGAAGGAACCACTCTTGCGTGGGCACTGGGGTTGCATCCTGTACCCTCATGTTTTGGGGACACAGCTTTCTTGAGGGAGTGTCTCCTGAAAGTCAAGTCTTTCACTGGTGTCTCAGCCTGGGATGGTATGAAGACTCCTGCCTGGGAGGGTGGTAGCCTGGGACAAGAAGCTTTGCTTCCAAAGAACCAATAGAAAATTAGACTTTTTTCAAGCAGAGCATTAAAAGGACAGTGACATTTGATAACTGTAGCTGTGGGCTGAACTTAAACAAGTGATCTAGAGAAAGAATGCAAAATACCCTCTGATTCATTAACTGTCTGAGAATGATGGTCAGATGTCATCTATTGTAAGTGCCCAGTTTGTAAACCCCCTTCCCAGATGACTTCATTAAAATTCTGAGGCACAGAACATTTCAAATTGTTTGCAGTCCTTGCCTGACTTTGCTCTATTAAGCATTACACACCACAGGCAGAAGGAGCAGGCATGTCTATCACGCAGCAATATCCTTTGGTGACCTCGCACCAACGCTCATCCAAAAAATCTAACTTCAGTTTGCCAGCTGTCAGCATGTGCTTACTTTCTCTATTAACTCTTCAGGAAAAAAACCTAAAACACTAAAACCAACAACAACAACAACAATACCCACCCAACTAACCCCTTCCCAAACCAGAACTCCTCTAAAACTTTCCCGAAATCAATACAAATTATCCCAGTCCTTCAGTGTGTATTTTCCTCTGCTTTCTAACTGGAAACAAAATCTCGAAGCTACCAATTCTGGCCTTCACCTATTGAGCAGCAGATGTACAGACAACATTTATCTGCAGAATAATGTTAAGTCTCTTGCTTTATGGCTGGAGATGGGCCTGAACAACACATCAGCTCTGCAGAAACACAGAGGGATACCTTAGTGACATATGGTTCAAACCTTCAGACTTGGCATGTTCGTGTAAAACCCAAGAAGAATGCCTTTTCTGTATATCCTCTCTATAAATAGAGATATAATCTTTAAAAAGATAAAATATTAGAGGGATTTTGGAACCAATTAGAAAAAGTGCTATATAATAATTTGTGTAAATAATAAGAACTGTCAGTAAGAAAACATCCATTCCACAAAAGATAATAAAACCAGTAAGTTCCAAAGGAATTACAGAAATCTAAAGCAACCTATTTGTTCTTCATTCATTTTAGAATGCTGCAGTACTTGACAGAGGTGTTTAAGACAACTGTTGGCATCTGCAGGAGAAAGCAGGATCTTTCCTGCTATTGCATCTCTTTCACATGACAGAACAATAAATTTATGACATCTTCTCCTAACACAGTTATAAAAGCCTCTAATGTGTGCAGACTTCTTCATTTTGCAGCTCGGTACAAATGTTGCTTATTACTTTACTCCATGTTCAGTTTGTTCGGTTTGGGGTTCTTTTGAGGTGGATTTTTTTTCCTGTCAAATCACTGATCTCCCGTAAGTGTGTTACGGCTTTCACTTTCTCTCTGGTTAGGATGTCTGTATGTTGCAAACTCTCTAAGCAAACCTTATTTTTCTTTTAGCCAGTTCCACATTGTAGGGGTTGATTTTGTAACCCAAAAAATTCGAAGAGGGAACTCTAATGAGAAATGGCACAGGCAGAAAGTGAAGGGAATCTCCGAAGAAACAAAGAGACTTTTTTGTGCCATCATCACAATAAATGAAACCAGGGCTTCACGTCTCCAGTCCACTGATATTTATACCAGTCACTTTGAATAATCAACAGTACTCAAAGATCTGTTGAGTTCAGATGCTCTCTGCTCAGGGAAAGGTCAATAGCCCTTTACAGTGCCCAGGCAGAGCTGGGAGTAAAAGGGACTTTGCAATTCCAAGAGCCTCCAGGGGCTCTCCAAAGGGGCTTTCTAAAAGAGTAACACTGTGTAACGCTGTGTGCTGCCTTCAATAGGAGGTACTGTTGTCACTACAAACAAGGTTCTATACAAAATTCACATCCCAACAGAACAAAACCCTCTAGGAATTAATCAAAATGGGGGCAGGGGGAAGTGCTTCCAACTTCTGCCACAGGTTATTTTCAAGATGTTGCAGTTCTTTCCTTACCCAGTCTGGAGTCACAAAGTCTCCCTCTGGTTGGTCAATGATTTCACATGTGTTTCCTCCCTCAGTCATTCCCTTTACACTTCATTTCACATTGCCCCACACACAAAACTGCTATTCTTTGCTTATTTCAACCAAACATCTCTCCAAGGACTGTTTATTACAATGCTCAGTCAAACAGGGCCCATTTATTCATCAGACAATTGTAAGCATTTTTTAAAAACAAAACATTCAAATGAATTTGGATTTCCAAATGGAGCATTAAAGTCTTCAAATAAAATTTCCAGTTAGAAAATGCACTATTATTTATTAATAAAATATCATCACTCAGAACCTGAACAACATGATATAATAAGCAATTGTATAAAGCCATAATTGCTTAAATAAGCATGTAGTGTAGTCTTCACTGCAAAGGTATCTTTTTTCCACAGACGAGCTTTCTCTCTTTGCAATTAACCTGTCATAATGATTACCAAACAGTCAATGGAAAAGACAGATCTAGACAAATAAACATAGGACTAAAACTCTGTAAATAACTGATTTTTGATTTTGAAAAACAACTATTTAAAAAATGATTAAAACCAGCCCTTTAGAGCAGTCCAGTAAGGTCACTTTTTAATTTGCTTCTAGGCAAATGAGAAGCTAACATTCAATTTTTTTCCATGGAACTAACCTTGAAAAAATTACAGTCATAATTATTACCCATCATATGTCTCATTAAACCAGAGCTTTATGATGAAGTGCTAAACTATATCTGCATTAACTGGAAAGAAAAAAAAAAGGTTAAAAGGTAACACTACAAAGATCACTGTGGTTTCTTCAGTGTAAAAATTTTGTCTCAAGAGAGCTGGAGGTTTTCTTAGGATTTACCTGTCTGGCTACTTCTTCACCATGCCTGAAAATAAAGTTCTCAGTCTCAATAGAAGCACCACTTGAGATTTTTACCTTTATTCACTCGATATCAAGAGGAACAGTTTCATTTTCTCTGAGAAAAATGTAGACTTGAGGTGGGAGATGTTCTCAAAACCAATGAAATTTATTTAAAAGTGAAAAGAAAGGGGAACTGTGACCATGAGTCCATTTGCACTCTTGCCTTTTTCAGGGAGGGTGCTGAACTCTTCCTGCAGAGAAGGAAACTGGGAGAAATGGACAGAACAAGAAATGTGGCTGACTTAACATGCAAAAAAGTGCCAGAGATTCTCACCGTGTTGAAGAAATGCAGCCTGTTGACCTACAGAAGTCTCAACTGTGGAGATTTGAGTAGTACCAGATATGATATTCATATTAATTTATTCCTGGCAGATCTGTTACATGACTTGATTGCTAAAATGCTTCTAGATTTGTATGACACAGACCTTATTTATGTAAAAAATACCCCTCAGAGCTAAAAGTTTGCCTTGCAAAAACAGCTATAAGAAAACATTATAAGCATATGAAAATAAAAAATGGACTGATTTTGCCTTTAACAATAAGAGCAGGGAGACAGAAGAACAGTGGCCTGTTTTGCTGATGACCTGCTGAAGCCCAGTAAGCTAACAGCTGATTATGTATAAGCAGATACAGAGCTATTCAGATGTGGAAAAAAATTATTTTTAAAAGCTACAAAAGATTTAAAGAACTCACTACATCCAACTTTGCAATAATTTTCCCAGTTCACTATCTTTCTGTTTTTAAACAGGTCCCAGCCTAAGAGATAATCAGCTTTAAGCTGTGATATCAGAAGGAAATGCTGGCAACATCCCCATCCTATCTAGAAACTTAAAAATCAGGGATTATGACCATAAATAGTTACAAAACTCAGTGTGCAATGTATGCATTGCAGATCCATATGCAGGGTAATTTTAGCATCACAAAACTGCCCCTTGTTACATGCTGCTTTTTCAGCCTATTTTGCAAGTGTTAAGGTGACTGCTATTTTTAAACAAATCTATCAAACCTGAAGGTTTACCAGAGACTTGACAGTGTTATGCTATAATAATGAAACAGAAGTGTTAGTGAGGCAAAATGAGAAGAATTTGTCATGGTACATGGAAAAATAAGTAAAATTCTACAGCTGATACTTTCCAACCTCTGTGATAAAAATACGCATTTTAAATGTAGTCTATAATAAATATTTTACACTTACATAGAGTGAAATGGAACATTATTTATATACTATGCTCTCCTATTTTCATTTTAGCTGATGACTTTGTGCTGAAACATGTCCATCTAGTCAAAGTATGACTTTGCATAAGAAATCGTTTATAAACTCCTTTCAAAGGCACATGCATCTTGAGTCATTGTACGTAACTATTTTCTGCAAGTAGGAAAAAATTGTGACATAGCGCAGCAGTTAGAAATAAACCATTCCATCAGAAAAATGATGAATAAACATAGTTCTGTATCTGCAAACACAGGTTGCATTTTAATGCAGGGATTTTGAAGGGTGGCCACATTATAAGGTTTAAAACCAACGGGATTAACCACACTACACTTACTTTTCAAGTAAAAGTGATAATAAATACACGTTTTTAAAAATATTTTTCCTTCGGAAAAGAAACTGCAATGTGTATATAATTTGTTTTCCAAAACGCAGAATAAAGAACTACTTATCTAATTTTCTCTAACAAGAAAATTATTTTGAAAAATAAAAAGCATATTTCTTCAAATATGGTCTAAATAAGACTTCCTAGCAGCTCAGTATGGATTTTCTTTTTCAAATGAGAACAACCAGCTAATAATACAACAGTCGATGGCTCACTAAACCAAACAAAGCAGCCGATGAACAAATATGAACCTGTGCCTGGAGCCAACACTTTTGTTCAGAGCCCATCCCAGAACACGGCCTGTGCCATGTGTCCCTCTCTGCCTGGCCCCTCCCTCGCCTTCCTCCGTGCCCAGCACAGCCTCCATGTGCTCTGTGGCCCTGCTGGAGCCCCACTTGGTTCTCTCTCTGCCCTTCCCCCCAGTGCTAACATACCCCCTAAGGTATCCTATTGCTTCCCCTGCTGCAAAACACTTGTTGCTAGGAGAAAACCTACTGCTTGGCAACAGATTTTTAAAACAACAACTTTGGCTTTGTTACTCACTGAACTTCACATCACCAGCATTAAATAACGAACCCGGGTGGTCGGGAGTGCATCTCGGTATTTGTAACTCCCTTGGAAGTGACCGACCCCTTCCCACAAGGACGTGCTTGCCTTTTAGTTCCTTACTGCTCACAGCCCAGAATGCAGAAAGGTTCGAAATCGAATGCTGTTTTCAAAAACTGCTGATGGTAGCCTTCCACTGAGATGGAAGCTATTGGGGGACTTTTCCTGTTAAGACAACATGTTCTTGCAATAATCTGCTGTAATTTTGATTTACACCTTATGTGAACATCCTATCAGCTTTTTAAAAAATAATGTGACTCCCAGGCTACATTGCAAGAAGTAATTTGACTATAGCATGTACACTGGAAACAAATAAAACAGTTTATGATAAAGTGAAGCAGCTAGTGACTCCAGATCTTATTTAATTTTTTATCTCCATCTGAAAATTATATTGAGGGTCTTATTTTATACGCTGTGGCTACCAACACAGTAAATCCACAATGGTTGTCCCTTCAGAAGTCAGATGGCTACAGCTCTGGCAAGTACTGCATCACCACTGGCATCAGGGAATAATTATGTATAGCCTTAGTCCTCAGATTACGGCCAGTCCTAAACTTGGGTTATTTGTCATCTAGGGCAAACGTTTTACATTTCGTGCCAGGTGTGACACCATGAGGTGACACTGAACTGTATGTAGGTCTCTTGATCACCTCCCTCCATCTGGAAGCTTGGCAGCACTGCATCTTCCCTCCCTCCTCTCCCAGCACTGAAGCCACATCATTGTCTCCTCACTATTCCCACAAACCAGAAATGAGGATTTTCCAGATGTATAAAATACATACACCTGCAATGAAAACTGGTGCAGGAGATCACAGCTTCACACAGTGCTGTTTATGAAATGGGCCCATAGTAACTTCTGTAATTTGGTACGTTCTTGTCTTTTGTGATTCATACCCTCACCCTTTCCCCTGTGTAGACAGTTTATAGATATAAACACATCACAATGCATTCCCTACAGAAATCCTGCCACTTTATCAGTCTAATCTGTAGCTGTATTTCAACACTGCCTGGGTTCAAAGCAAGGCCAAGTTTACCACTGGATCATGGTGCTCCATACAGACACTCCTAAGTACTGTTTGTTATTGATGCCATTGTTTTCCCAGTATGGAGTCAAAGGGTCAGAAGTATAGAAAACCGTATTTCTGTTATTCAAAACCTAGGAGTAACATAAAAGTTTCAATGTCCCAAAGAGGGAAAAAAACCCCAAATCCTCCAAAAATTATACAAGTGCCAAGCAGGATAAACAGAAAACTTCAGACCAAGATTTTTGAAATGAGGAGCCTCAAAGTCAGCCCACTGTGTCAATTTTCAATTATTTGAGCAAAAGCTGGATTTTTCACAAGAACTGAGGATACCAGGAATTCAGGGTCCTTGGTCCACTGCCTAAGACTAGGTTCCAGTTTAGAACACCTGAAGGTTCCTGGTTTTGAAAGCTTGTGCTCCATGCAAAACTATTATAATGTCAAGAAATTAATGTTTTTCTGTGCATCAGTCAATTATGGATAGAATTAAAGAATAAATAATTAGAAATAGCAAGCAGTGACTTTTTAATAAGCTGTTTTTCATTCATGACAGTTCTTCTATACAACCACGTTGAACATAGTAGTTGCACGTGGCTTCTGGAAATAGTAATTAGAAAAATTGATCAAATGTTTTAATGAAGAAATCAATCTGCAGTCAGGGGAATAGTTTGTGCATCAAAGGAAAACCAGAGTTGCAGATGCAGTACTAGGCTTTGTGAGTAAAATTTATAATTAATAGAACTGTCAGAGTTCAAATTGAGCACTTTGGAGATCTTTAGCTAGATTGCCACTGTATTGAAAGCTAGCACTTGTAGTCCTTGCTTGTACACACCCAATACTACAGAAACTAGCATTTACTTGTCTGAACTTTTGAGACTATGGAAAAGGAATCAGAAGTGAATTATATTCTTCTGAAGTACCTTCCTGCATTTATGCATGTGCATTTCTCTCAAATATTCTGAAAAATGCTGTATTAAATATTCAAAGTCAGAACTGCAGTATTAGATAAAAGATTACCAATCTTTTCATTACTAAAACAGAAACTCATAGATTAAAGCACATTATTCACATTTTTACTCCTTTTGCCCTTAGCCAAAGAGACTCCTGCATATAAAAATATGTACATACATATGTTATAACTATGACTAATGTCACTGTTTCAAAAGTGTTATGACACCACAGCAGCACTTACTACACTGGCACTGCAGCAACCTCTAAGAAAAAGAGGTTATTTTTAATACAGCATTAATAAATGTATTTTTTTTTAGCATCCCCAGGAAACAGACCACTTCCTCCCCCGCAAAGCAGATGTGAACTGCCATCTGCTGCTCGGGCTCAGCACACTGCACTGGAAGGGCCATCCTCATGGCAGCGTGCAAAAAGCTCCCGGCAGGAGAGGGAATGCACAACCCCCATCTCTCCCCGGATTCGGAGAGGCAAGGCAGAAGCTGTAGGTAGCTGCTAACCTGCCAGTCTGCCAGGACAGCTGCCAGCAGATTCTTCTTTAAGGGACAGCTATTTTCAGTGTGAAGGGAGGGCCCACACCCTCCCATCTGTGCACCATCAGGCACAGGTCAGAAGAGCCAGAGCCTAACCATTGCCTAAGAAAGGGCTTCTAGCACTTTTGAAAAATGAAACAAACACTTCCCTATATACTGAATTACCTTGCACAAAGTTGGAAGAAGTCGAACATACTGAAAACTACAGAAAAAAAGCTTCTGACAACTAAATAGAGAAACCCAACCAGCATTATTTTTGGGAAAAAATTATTAAAGACCTATGAATAACATCAATGTACCTCAACAAATCAGCTTTTGTTAGTACTGATCTGGAAGCAAACCGATTAATACAACTAAAGCATCACCTATGTTTTATAATTAAATTCCATATAAGCCTATCACATTTTCTGTCAACTGTGGGGTTTTTTTATGGATCATTGTTAATTTTTTATTTAAAACTTGCAAAAGTAGGTATTTTCCATTTAATCAACATCAGATCAGAAAAGTCCTCTTACGTCATTCACTTCTATCCCCTGTTGTTACAGACAACCTTACAACAAGATTTCTTGTTCCACAGTGTTTAGCCTGGAAGTGCTAGGAATCCTCTTCAAATCATCTTCCCAAATTTTTCCCTAGCTAGTTTGTTTTCATTTGCTCCAGTGCCAATGCCACTCAGCCTTATTTGGATTATGCATATTCCTCTCACGTTTACAAAGATCATATATTATTATTAAAGTTTCCTACTCCTCCCAGGAAACTCTGCAGGGATTTCCAGTGCCACGCTGCAGTCACCTTGGCACTCACGGGCTGTAAGGGCAGCACTGATGCAAAGCCACGGGCCGGGTTTGCCACCAGCCACGTTATCTGGGATTACAAGAGAATCACAGCCCCAGCCTGTGAGGAACCCCAAGTGAAACCTCTGCCTTAGTGCACACTGAGGGCTCACTTGCCCTGATGACCACCCTCAGCTGGTTCCACTGGGCGTGGCAGTCTGCATTTTGGGGACATAGAGCAACCAGTGGAGCATGAACACCACCATTCCACAAGGGAAGGAGAATCTGTAGCCTTACAAAACTAAAGGTGAGACCACACTGTTGAAAAGATGATGATGCTGGTAACAGGGACAAGATGATGTCCCATGTTGTGCCTGGCCAACTCATGCACAATGGAAATGCAGCTCTGATCAAGTACTGCCCCAGCTCTTTGTCCTCCCCAGTCACTTCCATGCTCAGTCTTGCTCTTGCATTTTTGTATTTCTGAAAGTTATTTTATTTCTTTCACTGAAGGGTCTCCAAGTCTCACTTTTGCCTTTGTCCTGCAACTCTTCTCACTGGGTAGAGGTACGGCATGAACTACTCTAAAATTTTCTGTTAACAAGCCCAGTAATATTTAGTGAAGCCTCAGTTATTTCATCAGCTAGTTCTTCCAGAATTCTGGTCAACTCCTCCATACTCTTCCACCAGCAAGTACTTGCCATAATTTCTATACTTTCATTTCCACTGCTAATTTTACCTTTGCCATCCATGATGAATATCACATTCCTGTTGAAGATTGAGGCAAAATATGACTTGCAGTTATGGACTTTTTGTAAGTGGACATCCATCACTGCACTGATTGACACTGCATGTTAAATCATATTCTGTGGTTGGTTTATGGCTCTTGAAATACATTTTCCAAGCTGTATAATAAATTAGTGCACAAGGTTGGAATCTGCAGAGAAAGTGTAATTCCGAAAGCTGTTTCTCCCTCAGTCCTCTCCTTTGGTTTACTATTGTCAGCTGACAGGCAGCTGGAATAAATTTGAGCCCTGCTTCCCAGAGTGTGAGAGCCTTGTCCATTTGAGTCACTTTTCTAGTTCACTGGAGCACAGTTGGCAGGAAGAACAAGAATGACAGAAAAGGCACTCCCCCACAAAGCTAGGATTTGATCAGAGTAAGCAAACTGGGAAGTTAATGCTCTCTGAGTAAAGAGCTGAAATGTGGAGTGGCAGCTTCCACTTTGCAAGGAAGGGATTTTCAAGGAATAAGAACTACAGCAACAGCATGGGTTTGGTGGGGAACATGGGAATTCTGGAACTTAAGTGAGCTGCTGAGTCTGAGGTGAAATATAAACATTTTCTACCAGCTATTGTGTTAAACATCCATTGATTTATCTTCACAAAAAATATTCAGATAGAAATGTTACATTAAATCAAATGTAATCCACGTGGCAGAAAGACCCACCTACTCATAATAGGGTTTGATTCTGCAGCAAATGAGGCAAGTTTGGACGGCCAAGCTAAAGCTACCTCACTTATTTTCCAGAGATCACCAGCTGCTCATACTATCATATCACAATTTTAAAGGAAATTAAGTTTGACGTGTCAATTACTTTAATAGATCTGACAGCATTTCATACAGTTTTATACTTTATATCAAACCAGTTATTTCTGGCAACTGTAACCTACCAACTTGTGGTTAGTCATTCAATTAATATGACAAAGCATCATCACAGACTGCATTTGTGTCATAGCGTTTTATAGCCCTCTGGTAAATCATTTGGTCCGTGACCCTCACAATACCATCTGTTCCAATGCTATTGTGGCTATCACTTTTTCAAATGGTCATAAATTAAAAACCAGACAGAATCCCAAAGAAGCTACTGTCACCTGTCAGGACAAACTGTAACAAGGACCATGGAAAAATGGAAATTGAAATGGCTGTGCAGCTGATGGAGGTTCACTTGCTCATCTTTTGAACATTTGTAAATACATTACAGTATCTGCCCTAATTTATTACTTGCACCCATTTAGAAAATAAGGAGGTTTGGTTTTAAATGAGAGAATGTACTTTTAAAACTATGTCTTTATTTTAAAATATTAATTTTAAGGTAGCAAAACCCACTTACCATCACGGACATTTTAATTCAGAAGCCAAGGCAAAATCCTTTCATTTAGTAGGTCAGATCACTTCTGATAGATGGCAAGTATTCTTCCAAAGTGCTACCTAACACAATCTTTTTCCATGTAGATTTAGAGCTCTGAAACTCTTTTCACACTGTATTTTGTACAGAAGAAATGTAGAATCCACATGATTTTTTCATTACTTGTATAGCCCTTTACGGATAAGGTCTCTGTATCACTCACAATTCACTATTTCGTCTAAACATATTATGCTATCCCGTAAGACAGCTAACTAAGCTAACGTAGCACAATACATTATGTTATGTTCTGGAATGATTTTTAAAAGCAACTTTTAACAGCACTGACTGCAGTGAAGCCTGGTTTGGTTTTCTAATGACTGTGTTACATCGCTGCAGCGGAGAATTTACAAACACTCACTCTTGTGCATTTGCTGATACCTAATAAAAACTGAAATAATGAAAAAGCCTTGGTAGTCTTTCCTCCTGCCTCTCTTTTTGTAATATTTTCACAAGCCTCTTTTTTTTTTTCATCATTCCCTCTTCTGACCAGATGAAACAAAGGTATTAAATAATGATTTCATATGCCTGATTTCCTAAGGATATTGGTCTTAAATAGTAAGTTCAACGTGTAAGATATAACCAGTGTATTAGTAGTGGCTGAGGAAGACTGAACACACTGAGTTGCAACGAATCATTTCACCAGCATCGCTGATTAAAGACTAATTAATTAGAACCCAGAAAAAAAATGGGGTTAATTTCATGTTAATTTCAGATACATCCATAAAAGAAGCATTTGTAAATTCACTTACAAAGTTTAGTTCCTGGAATAAGAGGGAAGCATTTAAAAACTTTGGGATTTTTCATCAAAGTATTTAGAAAGAAATATTGAAATAATCAAATGTCTGCATCCTAACGGGCCTGCTAAAGCATGCTGTATTGCTCAAGTGGTTTTGGGTAGTGTCTCTCCTTGCAGGGCTTAGCTTTCAACAGTGTGAACAATGTTCATGTTTTCATATTTCTGCCAAGTAAGTGCTTTGCTGATGAATTGCTTTGCTTTGTTCATCTCGGCAGTACTAAAAGACTGAGGATTTCTTCCAGGTCAAATGCTTTATGTACAGATACGTGGCTCTTGAATATGAGCACTCCATTTTAACTCAGTGTTTTGCTAATATTTCTTTTTCCTTCAGTTCTATATGAGCTCTTAAGAAAGAAAAGCTGTTCCTAAAATCAACTTCAAATCTAATTTAAGGGCTATTTCTTGAGAGCCAGCTTCCTTGAAGAACCAGCATCTACCACAACAGAGGATTTCTCAGATTAGGGTGTAAAAGCCACACATGTATAAACTACACATCAGAGATTAGCAGAAAGAAACTGTAATGCAGTGTGATGCAGAAAGTTTCCTCAATTTCCCAAGACTCTGATCAGTGCATCTTAGCACAAAACTGCATTCAGCCTCAACATCTGGACAGAAATACATACTTACAACCCTTGTGACACACTTCAAGGCATTAAACAGCCCTCTTTTATTTACCTCCCACTAAGCACAGAACAGGAGCACAAAGTTATGGTTTGCCATTTCTTACCAAACTGATCTTCCCCAGAGGGTATTATCCCTCTTCAGGGAAAAGCTGGCCTGAGAAGTCTTAATGAAAACTGTATTTATTGCATATAATAGTAATTACATAAGCACACAAAAAACATAACAACAAAAGAAGATTTATGACATTAGTTCTCCAAACCTGACTCTGGTTACACACAAATAAACATTGCAGAGTTACATTTGTGCCCACCAATTCAAGTTAGGGATTATAACAGTCTTCAATTTCCCCAAGGACATAAAACAAGACTTAATTCTTTTTTGTTCAAACCCAGGTAGGATTCTCATTTGTAGGAAGATGCACCAAAGCATAGAACCGAACAGAACATCTAAGAAAAACTAACCTCTCATTGTATAATAAAAGCAGCAATCCTTTCTCCTTTAGATTCCTATACCCACGTACTTCATATTTAGTTCTGGTTTGAAGTTAACTTCTCTTGATTTTCATCTTACTACCAAGTAAAAATGTAAGATAAGAAACAAAGATTTACGGAAGTAATTTACCTTTATCACCTATAAAAGTATGTTACTATAAAACAGTGCAATGTTTAACTGAGCTCTTAAAACCAGATCAAAAAGTAATCACAGAAACAACGTATTGATGCCTCAGGTACTTCTGAACCAGTCTGCTGTCCAAACAGACATCTCCTTCACCAAGCACCTCAGCTGCAATGACTTGGGAAATAATATATTCATTGAGCAAATCCAAGGCAACATTGACAAATCTTCCATAAAGGAAGGGAACTGGGAGAAAGAGAGATGTAGGTAAGTGAAGTGATATATTATTTAAGAGGATTGAAAGTGAATGATACGAGGACCTCATTTTACATGGCTGAGCGGAATGGCTATCAAGGCGCTGCCACAGATCCCTTCGCTTAAACTGCATGCAAAGGCAATAACTATCCAAGATATAATTTTCACTGATATATGATAGAACTGATTTAATAATCTACATTTTAATAGGAGGTCCATCAGTGACAGTACTAAATTTAAATATCATAAGGGAAAATCCTCCTAAAGTCTGCCAATCATTTGCAAGTCAAACCCCACAAAAGACACTCCACAGGCTCCTTTCAGCAATACTGGGAATACTGATACTGCTGCCCTAACAAGACTGACATTGGAGATGCCTACGGGGAAAATTATTTTCTTCACAGTGCAAAGGCACTGGAAAGAATAATCACAGGAGTTAAATGTGAGTCCCATGAATGTGATGCTCAGAATGAGAAATCAGTAGACTTGTTCTGTATTCAAAGCTAGGTATGTCACAGCACCTATGCTTCAGTTTCCCCATTTCTTAACTGGGAATTCATGCTTCAGGGACAAACGTACTTGAAACTTTACATGTTCAGCACTCAAAATTATTAAGAAAAAAAATACTATAACCTTTTAAAAATATCTAAACTTTTGATTCAGAGAAAGAGTAAAAAGGATTTAAGTTATTGTCTTACTCTCTGACGTACCAACTCTTAGTTGCTGTAACACTTGCAGATGCTCAACTTAGGCAGTTACTTTTTATTCTTCCAAATTTCCTCAGATGCTTAAATATTCCTGCCTAAAAATATAATAACTATAACTAATGGCATTTTTTTTCAAATGCCAAGAGTTGTTTGCAAAGCTAGTGTTTTAACAAAACATACAGACTAAAGTCATGGTTAACTGTGGAAACTAGAAATCTCTTACCTCTTGGCTCTCTATAAGGTCCACACATATTAGTATCAAATTTTAAAAGGTGCAGATCATCACTGTACTGCTGACTGAAAAAGTGAAGAAAGCCCAAAACAGATTTCTGTTTTCAAGTTTATCATTACTTAGTCTCATTGATGATGTGTTTTTCCACCCATATCAGCTTAACCAGGTTGTTTAGCATGACAGAAGTAGCGTTAAAAGCATTAACAACTCTAAGTCTACGTCACTTTTATTCAGAGAAAACACTGGCCTTTTCCAGTGAGATGAAGTACACAAAGTGGCCAGATAGCATGTCTCCCTCCCCTACTGAAAAATCAGGAGATGGCAGCTTTCTGAGTAGTATCACCACATTATTTTCTTCATGACATTTGTTGCTACTTGTTGAAAAGAATATACTCTAATAGGAATAATTACAGAAAAATAACCATCACACCTTCAAAATGAACACAGTTTTCAGAGATGCACAAAACACACTTCAGATTTACCCACAAATTAAAGCTCACTGAAATAATTGCTTTCTCTGTAATTAATTTGTTCATCTAGATTTAAAAAAATAACTTGACATAAAAAATAGCCCATCACTAACCTTAAAAGCCAATTCTCTAACTCCATCTAACGCAAGTTTGCTGGCAGAAAACACAGTCTGTGTTTAAAGAAATCTAATCTTGGACAAAATATATTATGCTATTCACACATAGTAAGTTGGTTGAATCCTTCCAAAGTGCAAGGTGCAACTCATCTTTAAACTGTAGACTCGTGAGCAGGGGAATTACTGCTGAGTATAAAACTGGCTAGCAGAGAAGCTAAGCCTCAGCAACGGAAAAGAGGTCTTCAAATAAAATTTAAAATGAGATGAGCTGAAGAGGGAGAGAGAGACATAGGAAGACTGCTCCAGACTGGGGATTTGCAGAAGAAGTCTGAAACAGAGCAGACAACTTATCTGGGGAATACAGCTGCTTGACATAACCCTGCAAAAGCAAGCATTAAAATGATTTCCTGGGGGACAGTTGCTTCCAGATCTCTAGTTTTGCATTAAGGTAGGCTACTTGCTGCTTGATAAGGATAAGATAAAGCACATTTTTCAAGAACAAGTTGTTTATCGTTCCTAGTCAGAAAAAAAGAATTGTAATTGATTAGGTAACTTCCGGTCCTCTCAAGAGCAGTCTGTTTTTTCAGGAAATAGCTTCTGCCAAAGCAAGTAAAGCTCCCCTGTGACAAATATAAAGCAAAAAGCGAAAGATAATTTCACCAGTGCATTAGAAATGCACCTGAAAACTGCGTAAGATTTATAGCAAAATACATGCACTGATAACTCATGCACCATTTTAGAATAATATGTTATTCTAAGACAGACTGAGAAAGAGTCAGGGCTCAGACACCTGGTGATGGTGCTGCAAGTTTCTCACACACATTTACTCACCACCTCAACTAAGCCACATGGAATGGTTTATCTCATTCAGATTGTTGTTGATTGATTAGTTATATTTCACCAGTTTGCAAAGTTATGCAGCACAAGAAAAGAAAAGAAAAACAAAGAGACAACATGTCCAGATGACTGCAGGCTTCAAATGTCCTGTAGTTAAAAGAGTTCTCACCTACAGAATTCTACAACAGAATCCTTCTCAGGAGAAGGAAAATAAAATCTCTCTTGTTCATTTAAACTTGAGGATGGCTGCTCTCTCAAAGCCGTTTTCAGATTCTTTATATTTACCCCCTCATCCTTAAAAATATTTCTTTATTAATTATTTGAAATTCAATTATAAGTGATTAGATGCCAGATGTTACCTACAAGCAAAGGCATACCAGGTGCTACATAGCTTTTATTGCTGTGTAAGTTCTCAGCTCCAGCTATAAAGAAATACTTTAATAAATTCAATGAGCACAAAAATGCCCAGGGAAGCAAAATAATCATAATTAGCTCAGTGCATACTTCAGCAGAATGACCTAATTTAAAAAGTGTTTTGCAAAGCAATTCTCATATTGAAAGGCAATTACACAGAGCAAAATAAAAATAGAACTTTTGAGACCTATGCAAAAAAGCACCAGCAAGTATCCATGAAAAGGAATGTAAGAAACTACACAGGATAGCAGGGAAGAGCACACATTTTCAATTTTTCCATGCCTTCTCTCTCTGTTACTTTTTGTTCTTTTTTTTGAAAATAAGGAGAACTTAAATATCAAGAACACTGACACAAGGCCTCCTGGCCATTTCCTGAATTACTAGGACTGCTAAGACTACTGACATTTTCCTGCATTAAATTAGTCATCCTTGTTAATATTTTTTTGATTAATATAAATCAGTATGTTTTTTCCCCTACATCCTATTTTAGGTGGCCAGTTACCCAGAAAAAGGCACAGAGGAAAAGGGATGTCAACAAAACCCATCTGTCAATGACTTTAATGTAGTCAGCCCTTTAGAGGGTAAAAGGCATAAGAAGATGGAAAGACTCTGGAAAGATTTTTAATAGGAATTACCCTTTCTAAAACCTACAAAAAAAGAAAAAAAAGCCTAAAAAAGGAAACTTTTCATTATGCTGTGATCAGATGCTTTTACAATCTTGCTGGCTGTTCATCATCTCTACTTAGTACTACGAAAGGGATACTTTCCATGTAAACAACAGTAGAGAGTCATAAATATTTTGTTTTCTTTAAATAATATTAGACACATCTCTGTCTATAGAGGCCTCAGTGCAGATCATTAAGGTATACTTGAACCTTCAAGAAAACCATCAAGAGAGACAGAAGCCCAAAAACTTAATTTCTGGAGATCCCAACTGGGGCTTTTCAGTTGCACTGTTTTTCCACTGATACTTCTGTATGCAAAGACAGTAAGAGGTATCCAAAATATTAAGGCAGATTTGTAGAAGAGAATATATGTATACATACATACATGTGTGTATTTGATATGTACTTAATTAAGATGAGTGACTACGATTGAGAAAGGTATTAATCTCTTGCACCTTCCTTCCATGATTAGTATGGGTAATGTATGTACCATGGAAACAAGAGAAAAAAGAATAAAAGCTGTGCTTTATAGATTTTTATCACTGGTAAAAATAAAGTAAGTCTTGCATAACAGGAAAATGTAACAAGATTTGGTCCACAGACAAGTGTTCCCATCATGTTTTCTAACCCAAATCATTCCTCTGTCTACAAAGCTTGTTTTGCTTGCATTCCTAGAATCACAGGATGACAGAAGTAGGAAGGGAACTTGAGATTCTCTACAGCCAAACTTGAAGTAGAGTTACCTACAGAGGGTTGTCAGGGGCTGTCAGATTTTGAGTATCTCCAAGGATGTGGGCCCCCCACAAACTCTTTGGCAAGCAGATGTATCTTACGTGTGCATCTGAAATACTGTTACCATTACACAAACGCTGTGTCATCATGCTCCTGTTCCTGTCAATTACTTGAAACAGTGTAGGGCAGGGAATCCCTCCTCAGGTGCTTTGTTACGATGTCTAGAAAACCAAAGCCCTGTTCCAGACTGGGCCATTGTGATCCTTGGATTTTTCTCCTTGAAACTGAAACTTGGTTGCCACTTTCCAAATGATAATATTTGATCCATAGTTGCTGTATATGAAGTGAATTAGTAATAGCTCTGTTTTGATAACAGAACTCAAATCAAAGACTTTATCCTGTAAAGTGTAAATCAAAGCTTGAGATGAACACTACTTGTATTTCAAAAACTGAAAACAAAGATTCTTAAAATCCTCCAAGCAAAGAGAAGGAACTTTGGAGTAATACTGCACATTGCACACTGACCTGCTTCAACAGCGAATTGTCATGAATTATCTGATGGGTGGAATTTTATCAGTTCCACACAATACAATAAAAACAGTGGAATGATTCGTGACCTGCCAAATAAAGAGCAGTAACTCTAGCCAAAGCATCCCTTCCTTCTGCCAGCATCTGCCACTAATTAATTTTCCATTTTTTTAAATGGAACAAATAGAAGTGATAAAATGGTTTCTGGCAAGCTGTGCCTGAATAGATAAACTGTGGAAAAATCTATCAGACAGATAACATGAAAACAGAAATTTAAAGCTGAGATTGCAGGCAAAAATCCTTACGTTAAAAAACCCCAACAATCAAACAAAACAAAAAACCCCAAACAAACACCCTCCAAAGTTTAAAAAAAAAACACTTCAGCTTTCTGAACCTTAAGTGTTTTGGGGGGTTTTTTGGTCTACTTTTAAATTAACTTTCCTGGGATTTTTATTTGAAACAGTTTCTCTCTATATTCGGAAAGCTGCCTTAACCATTGCTATTAGATTCTCAGTAAATAGTACACCTCAACAGCTTAGTTTCTCCATATAAGCCCAGTTCCATTCAATGCAGCCGCTGTGTATCCTGCACAAAATCAGATTACCTTTGCATCTTCAGGTACTCCGATTATCTAAACTAAACAACCATTGAAGTGAGCTGCAGAATTCCTCTTGTAATGGCTGACAGCTGAGGACAGCAGCAACGAGTTGAAGAGACCTTAGAGAGCTCGCTCTCAGAGGGTGACAAGCATCCAAGAATGGAGGTCTTTTCTTGTTGAAAGATCTGCTCCTGTCACAGCTGCTTTAAGCCATTTGGAGTAAATACAGAGTAATGTGAAAAGAAAGTCTGTTTGGAAGCAGTATTATAACATCAGCCCCGTAATTCCACTTACAGAACAACAGTTCTCAGGGAATCAACACAGTCTTGCCTGAGTAAATGGGAGCTCACTGCTCCAAGCTATAAACAAAATTAGTGCTGCAAATTCCTACAGTCACTTTCTGTTTCCAAAAGAGCAACTAGGTTCTAGTTTAAACTCAAATTTGTAGCAGTTATTGTTGTCAAATACTGAACAAATATAGATCCACTTTAAAAGAGTACTGTAAAATTCAGATAAAGCATTTAGGAATTAAGAAATTCTACTAATCTTTCTCCAAGTCAGTATGAAGTGGTTAACTGCTGTACTTGATCTCAACAACATTAAAAATAAAAGAAGGTAACTTTGAAACAAACAGGGAAAAAAACTTCCCTAATTTTTCACCTTGATTTCCACTTTATTATATTTCAAAAGCTAATGACCATGCAAGTTGATTTTATACACTTTTTTACTGCACCAAGCACTGATGGTTTTCTCTTGTAAGGCTAAAAGGGGAAATAATATTTTCATGACAGAAAGGAATATAGCCTGGGAGTGCCTCACGGCAGATGAAGCATTTAAAATGTATTGAAATGGTCCTTGAGTCACTTGAACTCAATGGTTTCCAGGTTAAAATGCAAGCAGAATGGCCATTGTTTTTCCACAGTACAGAATGCAATCACTTGAAACATTTAGACGTTTAGATGTGGTCAAATCACAGTAAAATGCCTGTGTAAGAAGCTGTGAGGTTTTGGCCAAACATATATTTTGCTTTCTCTGTTTTTTGTGAAATGATCTTGAAGTTTCTGAAGGGCAAACCCACAACATTTTACTAACAGATCCAACAAAACCAATGACCTTTATTTCTCCATTCTTCTTCAACCACCATGTGCGTAAGGATGCACTTAGAGTGAGTCAAATGAGCACTGAGATTTGGCATCAGCATTTAGCTCTGTGGTAATCAGTTACAGCCCAAACCACCCATGAGAACCAGCATAATGTGCTTAGGACAAACCTATGCGGTCTAAACCAACAATTTTACTGTGCAGGGGCCTGAGGATGAAAATCAAATGAGTTACTGAATGTTGTCCAGATGAGAACACTGACCCACGCAAAGAAAAAAGTTAGTTGGGTGACTGTGTTTAGACTTTCTCTTCCTTAACTCCCACGACCCCTTCAAACAGGGTCTGAATTCATGTTTCTAAAGTCTTCTCTGTTTTTCCTTTCTTTCAGTCAACTCAACATCTGTGACAGGCTCATAAGCACAAACTGCACATACATACTGCCAGACTTCTTTCTGGCAGTGTCTTTGGGTTGAAAAAAAAAAGAGAGTCAGTATAGTAAGAAATAAATAACTGTGTATTTATAACTGAGAGATAAAGCACACATAGTTAACCTAAGCCTTAAGAGATCTGGCTTAGCTATGCATAATTATAGGAAACCAACAGGTATCTAACAGCAAGAAGTAGGGAATGTAACTCTCTAAGGTATTGCTTTTTGAAAACTAATTTCTACATGAGTGAATTGTTTAAGTAATTTCTCCCTTTCTGTTTTAGTTTTCTGCTCTTAGAACCTAAGCTACTAATAGCATTAACTGGCAAGTGCTACAATGAATTACTTAATATTCAGAAAATGCTACAGTCTTCTGGGATTATAACAACATATGAATGCTGGATACCTATTTCTTTGCAAAGCTACATTTAAGTAGGAAATTTTCAGCCTGAGAGAGAATACATAGACTTGTTTCCTGGACAATGGATTGAAATATTCATTGCCATTTCAGGCATTACTGAATGATGGCCCGTTTCAGGACTTTTCAGACGTCAGCAGTAAGGGCTACTTTCCACAACAGCACTCTGACTGCAGGAGATAAAAGAATGTTTATTCTTTTTTTCACAGGGGAGGAAAACAATGACAAAAGCTGGAAAGCAGCAGTAATGCAGAAATCTGGACGTGGTGATAAAGGGTAGGGAGAATGGAGAAAGTTGTTCAAATAAATCCATTCTGGACAAAAATCAGGCAGGTGATAACCATAGGTATATGCCATTGAAGTGTGAATCATCATTTCAAAATTAAGGAATTAAAGAAAAACTTAAATTTCATTAGGTGTGAGAAAAAATTATTTGAAATTCAGAAAAAAAACCCAAAGCATTTCAAACCTTTAGAACACAAGTTCACATTGTTTTTTCTGAGTCACTATACAAACCTTAAAAAGAAGAAAGGACACTGCATTTGTTCAAAAGCATTGCTGCTGCATTCTGTAAAGAACACCTAATTAATACTGACATGTTATTGCTTCCCTCTTGACATCTTGTGAACAGTCAGAGCTAGCCAAATAGCAAGCTGGTATAACCTCTGGCTTGGAGAAAATTTCAGTTAGTGACAAACAGTAAAAAATAGCACCTGAGAACAAGGCAGAGCTTAAAATAAGCATTGCTCAACAAAATAAAGTGAATGGATGTATGGATTAAAACATTAACTGTTAGTTCCACAAGGAGCTGCAGAGAATTTTAACAGCATTTCTCTTCGAATAAAACTAGTTTTGTTGTTTGGCTGATTTAATTAATAAGCCCCCCAGCATCTTAGAAGGGGCAGAAATAGCAGTGAGCACAGACACGAACACGCTGCCCCAGCAGCCAGCTCAGTTGGAATAGTTCCCATCTTAGCTAATGCAACAGTATGACCCAAGCAGTTCCATTTCCCAAGTTTAGTTAAGCAGAATAGAGCTAAACCATTTTTCATTTACTCATGGATCAAATCCCCAGCATTTGGTGTTACGTTGTCTTAGGCATTTCATTGGTAAGGCAAAAACCTTCCCCCCCAAACCCTCCCATTTATGATTATCATTTTGTTGGCAAACAAAATGATCTCTTTCATCACTCTTAAATGCTCCAATTTTCACACCATCATCAAGACCTCCCATTTTTCATTTTAGTAAATCTCTTGAAAAAGGAGTAAATCAGTGAAGACCTTTGAGACACAAGCAGAATGAGTAAGAAATTGTTTCTTTAAAAAAATTGTAATTTTGCAAAAAATGATGATGCCAGCCAATAAAAAGTAACTTCATTCAGATAATACATTAGACTCCTGCAGAGTCTTCATGGTCACACCAACAGAATGTGGAGTCTGCACAAGAGACAAATGCAAGAGTCTTTTTGCAGAAACTCCAAAGCGCAGCACATGCTGTAACTCACAGGAAGAAGTACAACACTTCTGAGGCCACAAAACTAACTTTTCTGGTCTTTATTCACACGTTTCTTCAGTAATTTAAATTAACAAGGTTGTTTCTGTGTAGAAACAGTAGATCATATTCAGGAATAGGTACTTAGAGAGATTTATGGCCAAAATATTTCATGAAATGTTATATGAAAATAGTAAATTTTTCAAAGTTTAGCTTTTCTTCCTTACCAGAGTGATGTAACATCATTAAAATGATGGATTATAAAAGGAGAAAACTCCCATTCCCGATATACTACTGTTGTTCATACAAATTGAAACAAACATTTTATTTAGCTTTTTCTTCCCCTCTGGACAACTACAAAGACTCTCTCAAATCAAAGATTCAGATTTCCAAACCATTAGCATCAGGAAATTTTACTGAGTGTCAGATGTCAGTCATTTTAAAATTTTATTTAAAAAAAAAAAAAGTCCTTCCAAACTGATTTCAGGTTCAACTACTTCAAGTAATTTCACTTGGAGAAGCAGGCCTGGATACATATGCTACATGCTAGAACTCATGCCATCCTTAAATCTTACTTGCTTTTTGTTGCATTTTGTACATAAAGTTATTATGATCTATACTCAGTATTTGCCCCTCAAAAAGAAATTCACCAAAACTTATTAAATAAATATAAACTCTAAGGTAACTTTTATGTGAAAACAATTACATTATATAATAATTTCTAAGCATTACTAGAAAGCCATATCAAATAATTTTAAAATATCAAATTAATCACAGAAAATAAGGAGTTTTTACACAGAACTTTCATTCATAAACCAATTGTCAGCTTAGAATTGTGAATACAAATATTAGAAGTTAATGTTTCAGCTGTTGTCATAGAGGCTGATACCCCCCCATTGCTGTTGCCATAGCTCTCCTGCCACTGAGATCATATCTCTTTATAATAACTAGGTAAATATACACAAACAAAGTGTTGGGATGTACAGATATTCATCTATACACCAGGCAAGAGTAAACACTGCAAGCTTCCTCATTAAAATACTTTTTGCAATAGTCAAAAGGTCAAGAAGTAGACAGAATCTTGTACTTTCTCCTACATGAAATTACATAGACAAGTATTTTTATAGCATACGTCTTGAATATTTGTGTTTAAGCAGCATAAATCTCTCAGAATCTACTCAAAACAACATCCTAGTGCAGAAAAGTCTAGAACAGTAGAAAAAGCTCTTAGAAACAAGATTTTAAATTATAAAAACCCTTAAAAAGGACTGTCAAATCCAATGAAATGAACAGTTACCTTCAAGCTAGGACTCAAACAGAAAATTTCATAAAAAGGAAACCTGGATTGGAAGCCCAGTAATTTTCATCTCACATGCCTCTTAGACAACTAATTTCTCAGTCACTCTGAAGAGCACTGTGTGTTTACAGACTATTTATTCAAAGGTGCATTCAGAGGAGGAGCAAATAGATACCCAGCAAAACACGAACTTTAGTTTTCACTGAGTTGCACTGCTTTAGATTGACTGCCTGCTTCTTCAGGAAAAGGAACCTCTTGGCATTTGTCAGCAGGCTCAAATATCCTGAAATGCTGAAAAGGTGAAACAAAAAAAATTCCCTTTGCTGCCTTCCTATCTGATCTTTTGTCTCATATGTTTCCCTCAGGGATGCACAAGAAATTTCTCTGAATAATTTATAAGTACTTAGGCAGAAACCAGCTTCTACTTCTGAATAAAAAGATTGGGTAAGAAGCTGATTTCAGCTGTTCTATTCTGCTCTATCTGTACAAAAACTGGATTAAAAGAAAGTAATTTTCCTAACATAGTAAGCACACAATATATACATGTATGTATCTAGGAAGTATATAAATAAGCATACATTTATACTGGGGAAGGTACCTTTGTACTTAAAACTACACGTTCATTTGAGGGCAAGACTGATTCTCTACCTTTCAAAAACCCAAGAAATCACACAGCACGAAGGTAATCAATAAACATGCAGAATGCAGAACACAACTCTACTCTGCACTGACGTGGCCTCGAGTCCTGTGTGCAGTTTTGGTCACCACAACGTAAGAAAGATATAAAGGTATTGGAAGGCATCCAAAGGAGGGCAATGAGAATGGTGAAGGGCTTTGAGGGGAAGCTGTGTGAGGAGCAGCAGAGGGCACTTGGTCAGTTCAGCCTGGAGAAGAGGAGACTGAGGGGAGACCCCAGTGCAGTTACAACTTCCTGTGAGAGGAAGAAGAGGGGCAGCACTGATCTCTGCTCCCTTGTGACCAGTGACAGGACTGAGGGAATGACCTGAAGTTGTCAGGGGAGGTTTAGGTTGGATATTAGAAAAAGGCTTTTCACCCAGAGGGTGGCTGGGCACTGGAACAGGCTCCCCAGGGAAGTGGTCACAGCAGCAGCCTGACAGAGTTCAAGAAGCGTTTGGACACTGCTCTCAGGCACATGGTGTGACTCTTGGGGTGTCCTGTGCAGGGCCAGGAGTTGAACTTGATGATCCTTGTAGGTCCCTTCCAACTTAGAATATTCGATAGTTTTATGAATTCAGCTTTTACTTTGGAACACCAAAGTGACTGGTCGTTCCCGTACAGTACCTAACTCTTCTCTTACCATAAGCCACCATTCCCCAATGGCACTGAATATTAGGCAGATGCGAATTACTTCTTCTATAGTCTCCATTAGGATTTAAATAGTCTTATGGCCTGCAAATCCTTTTTATGTCCCAACACACAGAAGACAGAATAAATGCCAGGAAAGACTGTTTCCAAAGCATTTTGTAATAAGAATATAGATCCCAAACTCACAAGTTACGTGTTACCCACACCAAGTCAAGACTTCACAACACCAGTTGAGACGATGCTGCTTAAGAACATGGGCTCAAGACTTACCAGCCTCTGCATGCTTTTCACATGGGTAGGACTAATAGATAAGGCCTCTTCATACCAGCGTTTGGCTTCATCAATATTTCCACGAAGTTCAGCCACCTGACCTCTCATGTAGAGAACATAATGTGACATCGGAAAGAGATTAGCTGCTTCCTGGGTACACGCTGTGGCCTCAGCAGGCTTCCCAATTCCTATGTAGACTTCAGCTGTGGAAGGAATGTCAAGACCAATTAATGATTCTTGCTTCATCATACCATGACTAGATGTTGTCGCATGTTGATACATGTGCTGTATTTGTAAATAGTTTCACTTTAAATAAAGGCTATTTTCCTAAAAAAATTTTGCATCTTAAAAGAGAAATTATTACCTAAATTATTTTAAATTAATTATTCTTTCAGGAAAGTTGATTTTCTAAGTGTATGAGGAGTTACAACTTCTAAATGGCTGTTTTAAACCTCAGAATACTCTTTATAGTTTGCTATTTTTATCCTAAGTCTTGGATTTTTTCATTTTAGTTTTATTTTTAATAATGTGAGCATGTGAGTATTCCAGTACTCTTTAAATCATTTGAGTAGCCTGACACACACTTATGCAAATCAGATTGACTATAGGGGGAAAAAGTTTCATTCAGTGAGTAATTAACAACTAACAATAGAAGTATTTGCCTTCAGTAGCTCTTATGACACTCTAACACTTCAACACTGCTATTTCACTACCTTGCTGGTTCATCCTAATCTCTTGCTGAAAGAGTGGGAGAAGAGAGGAATAAAGAGATACTAAATGCAACAAAAAGCTAGTAAGATTCTGGGTTGGGTAATCTTTTCCTTTACGTTGGTACAGACCAAATAAAAAAAGAGCCTCAAAGTAATGGTATGACTGCATTCTCTTGTGTCACACTGTACAGGAGTTTTATAGATCAAGGTTTAAATCAAGCTGCTGCATCAAAACAGCAAAGTGATCCATCACTGCTCGAGACATGCTTCTCACTGTACCACCCATCTTGGTTTAAAGGCTGTCAGATCAGGAACTCACACTACATCAGTGGATTTCTGATTATGCCTAAAACTCTGAATCAGACTGATATTTGAATGCCTTTAAAGGAGCTTGCTTATGGAAAAATGGCATCCAACAGCTTTAACAGTATCTCTAACTAGTCAAATTCAAAGTGTATAAATTATAAGTTACAGATGATACCTGCTATGAATATTCATAATTATTTTCATAAACATCAATTTATAACAATGACTAACAAAGCATGGACTTCCAGTTTAAAGGTTTAGTAGTGTAAAGGTCCTTCTCCTTTTTTATTTTTTAAGCCTTTTTTATGTGGTTGAAGGAGTAAATTCTTTTCTTCCTGTAAGACCTGACCATATTGGTGAGAGAACAGACCTCTTTCTACCTGAGGAGCATTATTTTGCTCCTCAGTTGCCTTGGTGATTTCACAGAACACATTCTACCAAACATAAATATGTCTACGTAGATGCATTGATTAATGCAGTATATTTTTAGAAAATACTGAAATGTTATTTGATGGAGAAAGTCTTATCCACATGAAGAACTAACATGAAACTGAAGACCCAGTCACACTTTTTACCCCTCTTCCCCTCAGGGCAAGTTGTAGACTGCAATGGGGTCTCCCCTCAGTCTTCTCTTCTCCAGGCTGAACTGACCAAGTGCCCTCAGCTGCTCCTCATACAGCTTCCCCTCAAAGCCCTTCACCATCTTCATTGCCCTCCTCTACAGGCTATCCAAAAGCTTAATATTTTTTTTATATTGTGGCACCCAAAACTGCACACATTATTCAAGGTGAGGCTGCCCCAGTGCAGAGCAGAGCAGGATAATCCCCTCCCTTGCCTGGCTGGTGATGCTGTGCCTGATGTCCCCAGCACACCTTTGGCCCTCCTGGCTGCCAGGGCACTGCTGACTCATGTTCAGCTTGAGAGGACCCCAGGTCCCTTTCCATGGCACTGCTTTCCAGCCTCTCATTCCCCAGTCTGTCCATACATCCAGGGCTGCCCCATCCCAGGTGCAGAATCTGGCACGTTCCCCTGCTGAATTTCATATGGTTGGTGGTTGCCCAGCCCTCTAATTTGTCAAGGTCTTTCTGCAGGGCCTCTCTGCCTAAGAGGGAGTCAACAGCTCCTCCCAGTTTTGTATCATCTGCAAACTTGCTCAGTATTCCTTCCAGACCTGTGTCCAGGACATTTATGAAGATGTTGAAAAGCACAGGGTTGGGGATGGAGCCCTTTAGAACCCCAGCAGTGACAGGTCCCCAGTCTGATGTCACCCCATTCACTGTAACCCTTTGTGCCCAGCCTGTGAGTTGCTCACCCATCCCATGATGTGTTTAT
>VWZT01009513.1:1698508-1729602 GCA_013397055.1 Pachycephala philippinensis
ATGACATCAGCCAGCTCTTTAAGGATTCTTGGGTGAATCCCATCAGGCCCCATAGATTTGCAGGGATCCAGCTGGAGCAGCAGATCCTGCACAATTTCAGGGTCAACTGGGAGTTCATAATTCTCTGAGTTGTGGTCCTCCAGCTCTGGCCCTGAGACCTCCTTGGTCCATCATCCACGTTGAAGACAGAGGCAAAGAATGCCTTGTCCATGTCCCTGTTTTTGAGGTGACCATCCTCATTCTGTAATGGGCTGATGTTATTTTTATACTGCTTACTGCCATTAATACATGAAAAAACTCTTTTTATTGTCCCCCATATTTCCGGCAGCTTCAACTCCAGCTGAGCTTTGGCTGCATGAATTTTCTCCCTACAGTGGCAAGCCCATGTGTTCTGCCCATGTCAGAATATTTTAAAGATATTTTAAGAGTGGAAAGTGGCCTGTGTAGCAGATTGTAGCAGCAAACCACCAATGTGCATGCAAATCTGACTAAGTTGTGAACTAAAAAAGAATCAGCAAAGAGTGTCCAGACTTCTCTTTTGTGGGCAAAACAGTAGCAGTCACTTGCATGAATTGAATAATCAGCAACAGCACATGACCCACAAAAAATTTTTTAAAAACCCCCACCAAACAGAAAAGAAGTAGTGGAACAAGCTGCCACAGAAGGCTGAGAAATTATCAGCATTATAGATGCTAAGAGTTACTGTAGATGGTCATTCGTGACTGTTTATAAATATTTAAAGTCAATGATGCCACAGTGCAGAGCAGGAGACTACACTGCACCCTGTTGGACTTTGCCCTGTTCTAATCTGTGTTGCTTTTGAGTAGCCCAAATGAGATCACTGTTATTAATCACTGTAATTGCTCTTTCTTTCCAATCTTCTGGGCTTTTCCTCTAAACCATTAATAACTGGGAGCCATTGCCCTGCAATAACTTTCACACCATAAAACTGTAAATGTAAATAGGTAAATTAAAATGCTATGAAATAAAGCACTGTTTTGTTGACTAAAAACACAAAAGAAAAATAAATTATGTCACAGAAAAATGCTCTGAAAGCAGAACAAAGCATAGCAATTGCTGGCTGATTTCTACATTACACCTCTCTGATCCAGCTATCAATAAAAACAATTGCATGTTACACATTTTCAACTGTATAAAAACACACTGGATCACCATTTTCTGGTTAAAATTTTACATAACAGCGACGTGTAATTTTGCATTTAGCTTGAGGCTTGAAGCATCATAACAATACCAAATCCACTCAAGATGACTCCACATTTAGACAAACAATCCTGAGTCTTTTACATTAATGAAACCAGAAGGAAAAGAACTGAATTCAAGCTCATTATCACAGCTGCAAGGGACAGGTTGCTCAATAGCACTACTACTGTTTCTTTCACTGCATATGCAGAGTTATTTATTTTCTATCATAAACTTTTGTAGTTAGAGGAACTCTATTCAAGAATCTTACAAACATCTTTTTCCATTCAACAGAATCAGTGACCTTGGAGTAGCTCACTTGTTTGGAGCATGGTGCTAGTAATGCCAAGGTTGCAGGTTCCATCCCCTTATGGATCATTCACTTAAGAGTTGGACTTGATCCTTGTGGGTGCCTTCCAAATCAGAATATTCTGTGATTCTCCATGGACATCTAGATTTCCAAGTACTAAGATACTCTAGGTACTTCAGAAACTAAATTCCTCAGGGATCAGGGAGAGAGTGCTGCATTTGTTCTACAGAAGATATGACTCCATTGGTAACAGCTACATTCTAAAACTACTGCCTTACCTTTCATAAACAATCTTATACACAGAGAGAATCTAGTGTGCTTTTTATTTCTTGGCTTGTTTCAGTGCCACACACATGGAAAAAATATGATCTGATAAGTGGTAACAGATTCTGAATGAAACAAACAGATTTTGGCAAGTTCCTAGGCTAGCAAGAAAGGAGAGGGCATAGAAAAATAAATTTTACTATCACAATACCTGCATGAAGCCATATTTGAGCCAGAGTCATCCAAGGATGCAAGGGACCTTGTTTAGGGGCACTGCTTTGCAGAGAAGAAGCAACTTCGGACAATGCTTGCTCCACTCTGGAAGCTGCTATTGATGTAGCATGGACTGAACCTGTAGAAGTAATTAAAAGAATTTAGCACCACAGAAAGAATGAAGGCCATATACATTGCATAGAACATTTAATCGCAACCCTTTCCATAAGAGGCTTTACCCCAAACTCAAGATTTAATTTACATTTACCATTTTGGAGATTTTCTTTTAAATGCCAGATCAATTTTCTTATGAAAGCTTTCATACTAGTCTGAAAGTCTACATAAAAACACACTAAACTTTGGTAACTGTACCTGACACTTTTTTGGGTTGCTACTATGAATACTCTCTATTAAACTTGACACCTCTTTTCTGGCAATGTACAACCCAAAAAAGGTTTGTGATGGCGTCACACACTGTAGTCTTCAGATTGCTGCATTTGCTTCAATGTTAGTATTAGCTATGTCTTTCCACAGAGTGCAATTAGAGGATTATTTTACAGCTAATAACAGAACAAAAGAAGAGAACTAAAGTACACACAGCAATCACGACATACACTATCACAAATACACCGTTACACTGCACTGAATGTAAAACTTGCCTAATCAAGAAGGCTGAGTTAAAGTGCCTTGTGGCAAAAAAGTCCCTTGCATAAAAAACATTCCCAGAGCATACTAAGGATAATTCTCACAAAATGTATAATTTCCAAGTCAGATTAGAATCTCATTGGCAAATAATACCCTTTTCAAAGTACTGGAATTAAAAAAGCTTCTATGACTAGAGAATATCTAATGGCAACTGTACTTTGGGTAGTCAATTACTGCCAGCATATTTAGTCATGACTTTTTTTTAAATCAAGACCATGAATATTTTAAATTACACTCCTTCTTGTCATCTAAGCCTCAGCATGTATCTAGTTGTTTTATAATTAAAAATTACGAAATCTCAGACTGATTAAGCCTGATTAAAAAATAAAGGCAGTAAAATATTCCATACTGGATCAAATGAGAAATTGTCTAATTCCATCACCATATCCATAATGATCAACAATGGCAGATACTCCAAAAGAAAATATTGAATCCTGTACAAAAGCACCCCAAAAGCTTGCCCTCATCATTACAAGTTAAGAAATAGACAAAACCTTCACTCTCAGTATCGCAGGTTTTCTAAAAATTTTAATAAGAAGAGATCTGTCACATAAAATAAACATTTTTAAGTGTGACAAGAAAAATCAGCAAACCAGAAAGCATTGGAAATTCCTAGTACACAGATCAGTAGGAAGAGGAAGTTTGTCTGAAAGTGTGCATCACAGTTCCCTTAATTGACAGAAACAAAGGAAAAGCAGCACAGGACATAATTAACAATTCATGTCATTATGAACAAGGAATTGCCCTGAAGATCTGAAACAGTGTCTGGCAGTAGAGTTCGCTTTCCTCTTTACTGGCTGATGAAAAAACTCAAAGTCCAGCCTGCACAGCTGAACATTCACTAAAGTTTTATGTATCTTATTTTAAAGCTTAAATTCTGAAGAAAATTAAAAGGAAAATCTAAGCAAGAAGCACATGGAGTGCATTATAAGAAAAATACTAGCAAGGGTGCCAAAAATAAGCAATAGTCACGAGTACCCCTTTCCTTGTCTGACAGCCGTTTCTGTGAATGCACATCACTGCAGCCTGGCACTTGTTAGCCTTCCAGGGACTAATACTGAAAGTGCGTTCTTGTCTCTCCAGAGCAATTTGTAAAGAAAAAGTGCAATTCACTGCTATAAAGGGGATCATCTAAAACCTTCCTTTGGAAAAGCAAGTATGCGATTTAGTACTAAAAAGGGCCCATATTTTCTATTATTTAAAGCAAGGACTGGCTGCTAGCCAGGTCACAAGCAATTTCATATAGAAAATGTGCTGATAGATTTTAAGCCTCCAGTACTTAACAATAAAGCACATATGATAATATATTATTAAAACTTTTTTTACATCAATTTATTTATAAGAAAGAACTATACTATGATATGACTCTTATGAGTTTCTGTGCCATCTGTATTAAAATTAAACAGAGTGAATACTGAGTGCTTCCTACCCTGGACTTTATACAGAGTGGCCAAAAAAAGAAGAAGAAAAAAATTTAAGTATTTCCAAAGTTTTTCTTTGAAGTGGTATTATTCAAATTGTGTATATTTCCTTTTAGGGAAAAGGTATCCCTTAACATACTGCAGCAATTAGTTCTCTGAAGAAAACACACACATGTACAAAGCAATGGCCAATAGGGACATTGCACTCATGCTAATACTCTAACCCATGAAACCCTAAATACTTCTTTAGTATTGCCACAATTACCTGTCATCTGACTCATTTCTGGCTCCTTCAGTTAAAACACATTTAGTAAACTTTCGTTTTGCAGACAACTAAAAATCATTTAAAGACTGTGTGTACTAAAAAGCTTTTTCCTACTTTCCTTCAAATTTTACTTAAGAATTTTCATATTAGAACTAACTTATGTGAACCCTTGTCCTAACCCAGGATGTCCTAACAGGCTCAGATTTCTATGTTCACATGACAATTCTAAAACATACAGTAATTTCAGCTACAACTGGTAAAGATACAAAGTGGCTTGTGAGAAACTGACGGTAACAAGCAGATCTGCTTGAGGCTTTAGAGATCTTATGCAGCCAGTTTATTTGAAGTTTCCCTGTCGGTTTTGTCACCAGCTCTTCTCTCTCGTCTCAGTCTTATCTGCACTTTGCCTTCTTTGGTCTGAGGTCAATACCCACAGCCAAACACAAGCATACCCTCACTTTCAGTATTACAATTCACTCTGTTGCAGCTTCCTTCAAATGCTCAGACTTGCAGCAATTTCTCAGTTAAAATTTTACTGTATCTTTCACGCACAAAAATACCCTTGTTCTTCCCAGACAACTTTTATACCTGCCGTTGTAGCATTACACTTAAGAATCAAGAAAAAAATCCATCCAAATACCACAAGCAGAAAAGAGTATTTATTTTGAAATAGAAATAATGAAGCCTGGAAAATTAATATATCACCAAAATAGATCCTGGCTACTCACTTTCATTTGTTTAGCTTTGTTCTGAAGCTTGTTTATATTAAAAAGGCCAAGTGTGAAACAGGGACTATCTTTGCAAGACCTAGAATTCACTACTTAAATTGATTAACATCTGGAATCACAATCACATTGCACATTGCAAAGTGCGACAGAAAGTCTTAACCATGACAAAATGGTCCTAAACCAAAAAGGTATAACCTCCTACTCAGGTTTCCTATCTTGGCACTTGGCCAGAATCTAGTTTCTACTCATGACACTAACATCCTATCTGCAGCAACCATTGCAGATTCAATGTTTTAATTCAATCTCAAATAGAAAAGCTACCAAGAGCCTTGAACAAAGACAATTTAACCAAGAAGTCATCTCACAGAAACCTTTCTTTTCCAAGTCACACCTACAGTTAAACTTTTGTGAATAAAGTATTCAGTTTATTCTCTTCAGGCTTTTCTTAAATGTTACAGGAGAGGCCACATGAACTCATCCATTAAATACCATTTATAAATACCATACACCCTACGTAAATGAGCATGTTATGACTTCTTCAGTTCTTTCCTTTGTCATTTCCACATAAATTTTTCACAATGCAGTGTAATGGACATGAACTAATACATGGACTCTATCAGGACCTAGATGGCATGAAGGCTTGGAGAAAAACAAAATCACTTTGCTATGTACATCAAATTTTCCTTCTGAAAATGAGTAATAGAATGGACACTCATCCTTCATGGAACATGTTCATATCAACTCACAAAAACACTACGGCAGGATTTCTTTTTATACCATAAAAGAGAATATTACTCAACAGTTTTACATTCATCCCATTTTAAACATTTCAACATTTACATGAAGAAAAAAATGCTTTAACTGCAATGCTCATGCAGGAGAAAACAGGAAAACCCCCATGACTCCACTTCACATGCACACAAAGAGCTGGAAGTAAGAACATTAGTGGTGTGACACACAGAGAACCCTAAGAAAAGCGATTAGATAACACAAAGAGGCAGCACCTTCTGCAGGACTAATACATCCCTGAAGTGATGCATTTGATAAGACAGATTGGCAGATTTAGCCAAAATTTTCAATTTTTTCCTCTAAAATTCATTAAGAGTCTGAGACACCTTTCACAGTCACAAATTAGAAAGCTATCTTATCTTTTACTGCCAAGTTATGCATGGAGATGATAGTAGTCAGGTATGGACAGCATCATTCACAAAGCATCCTCTCAGCTCTTTGAAGAAGATTTTCTGTGCTTAGTCACTGTCAAACATGTTGGTTTATGTATCTTTTTATTTTTCTCTCCTTCACCAAATTGATCTCCTGTACTACCACATAAAAATCTATGGAAAAGTAAAGTAAATAATGGAAAAAAAATACAATTTAATATTGAATGCTATGAACACAGCTTTATAAGGTAACTGGTTATAGAAAAAGAATATTATTTCATGTCCTGGTTAAAACAGCAATTATTTTTATTGATCTATATTATTCATTCTTTCTTATTCAGCTTGCTTTCATAATTTCATTATTTCAAAGTGTACCCTTTGTTTATTTTACAAGCAAAACTTGTACCACAAAACAAAGTAATAGTTTATTATGAGTCACAACAGTAGTTGCAATACCATATTCTGGAACAATGTACGTCTTTAGGAACAGCAGTGGCATAATATCTTCTCTAATACAATGTACTGGCAGTTGGCCATTATGTTACACAAGACCTGCCTAATATATCTTTATTTGCAGTCCTCTAGAAATGAATACTGCCTCTTTAATTATTAAATGCAAGTGTTAGTTGAGTGCATTCAGGTCTCGTAAGATTACAGCCCTTAGGGTGACTGAATGGGCAAAGAGCATCAGCCTTGCTTTACACACTATCAAGCTTCAACTACTGATGGACAAAACATGTACATTTTGTGGTAGAGGAAAAGGTGATTTTAGTCCTTGAGAAACTAATAGAACTGCACAGTGAATACTACTTACAAACTGAAAAAAGGGAGTAAACCCCATGAAAGTAAGCATCTGATGGATTGCCTTTGGATAGATCAAACCACAAATTAAAATCCAAAGTAGGAAGAAAAGTAATGTTATATAGATATATATAAGCCAAAAATTCTAAGAAAGCCAAAGGATTTCTGATAATCTTCAAACTGTAAATCAGGTTTTCAAAAGATAAAAAAATTAAATAAGATGCTATACCTCTAAAATCATGTTCTTGTTCAACAGAAATTGGAAGTCAAGTCAATAATACAAAATGCCCTTGGCTTCTTTCACTAGAAAATAGATTGTATTGAGCAAGATATAGACCATGAGATTTTCAGCCCCTGAAATTATACTAACATATTATAGGCATCTAGGGAAACTGCTCCTTACTCAGACAGCTTTAACTTTCATTAATTATTGACACTATACAAAGGACTCCAGTATCTTTTTTTTCTTTCATGGTTCTGCTACTTCTCATGCATATGGTAGAAGCTCCTTTCCCTGAGGACACAGGAGCTTAGAAATGGAAAACTTGGGTTTCACGTAATGGAATCTTTGGCTTCATCATTCTTTCAGTTTACCTTCATTCTTGAGTAGGTTCTTACTGACTTATAGCTTTGCAAAGAACAAGAACAAGTAATTTGAAGTTAACTGGGATGTACTGTTTATAGTATAGGTCTGGGCAAGTTCAACTCTACGACACCCAAACCTGTAACAGCAGCCAATCAGCTATTCAAATACTTCAAGAAAGTCGGACTTCAACTTCTGTAGGACACAGATTTCCTGGCATCTGAAGGCAGAACTTTCCTTAACTTCCAGTTACAGGCTTACATATGGTCTTATGTCAGCTATTTTAACAACTAAATTTTGCTAATACGCAGACATTAATTTGCTACATTTTGGTTGGAATTAATATCTTTGACATGAAATCAGTCTAAAGACTAGGTGTCAAAATTAATTTCTTAAGATCAGATTATAGTAAATTCAGTGACAAAAACAGTGCTATGTATTTTAACAGAAATTAAAAGGAGTTAAAAAGAAATGGCTAAAAAACTATGTTGATCTTACCCTGTCACCTGAACTACTCTGGCAGCATTGCTGTACAGTTTGTATTCAAACAGCATGGGGATTGATCTTACAGCTGGTTTAAATTGGCATAATTTTAATTAACAACAGAATGGCTTTTGACTTGAAACAGCAGAATGCTGATTTTCACTGCTCTAATGCCTCCTCTGAATCATTCCTATATGCCCTACCTGCATTATGATACATACTGATACTTAGGCAATGGTTTCCTTCATGTGACTTTTCAGGGAATGTTTTGGATGCAATTAGTTAAAGGCTTTCTGAAATTAAGTTAATAAAAACTGTCCAGATAAGAGGAGATTCTGTGGCAGGGACAGTCTTGTTAGGCAAAAGATGCCAGCACTGGAAATAATTTACATCAGCAAATACTACAAAGCAGCCTTGACCAATAATCTCTTTTACTGAACACCTATAATTTTCTGTAATATTCATGAGAGCAGAGTATTAAATGTGTCTGTAACTTTACATCTTTTGGGGTCAATAAAACCGTCTTCTCTGATGAAACTCTTAAAACCCATGCAGTATTTAATGAAGAGCAGCTGAAAGGCCAGATTTCACTGACACTGTTGAAACATAATCTATTTAAACACGGTTTATCAGCTATGAAGATTATCAGAAAAATACAGCACAAACACGCTTATCAGGAATAGAAAGCCAATTTACAGCGAGTAGGAGAACAGGGCTCAGGAACTTGGTCACAGTATGGAGAGGCTGCATGGGGCCAGACAAAGGTATCTGGTTTAGGATGAGGATGAGGAAGATGAGAAGATACAAACAGTTGGAGAGGAGACTCTGTTCTTGAGAGAGAAGATGAGGAAGTATCAGAGGCTAAAAAGCGAAACAAAGAGAATGATAAGGGAGTGTGGGGGGGACAGGAAAGAAAAAAGATCCAACAGGGTTTAACGGACTCGTGGATGCCAAAAACACAAAGCATTTGTTTCACTATTCAGTAAGATTGAAATGGCTCCCACATAAAATAAATGTCACTTCTGAAAGCAACAACAACAAAAAATACCCCTTTATTTATATCTGCTTGTCTTTCATGCTAAATTTGATTTAAAAAGCAAATTAAAGATTTTTTCCCCTATGTTCCAATGCATAAATTAAAAAAATAAATTTAAGGGGAAATAAAAGCCAAAATCTAAAACTCATGTAATATTGTTTCTTCCTATGATAAAGTCAGTGGACTGCAACTAAACTGAACAGAAAGTTTTTAAAAAGATTGATCGCAATTTATCTTAACCAAGTAGCCAATGAGTCTGTAGCAATTTGCATATTTTTATATGTCTTTGGATATGAAATGTGCCTGTCTCCACGTGAGATTGATTGATTCATCAAAGCCTTTTTTATTCCCCTCTACATTTATTTCCTTCATTGATACATACAAATAGGAGTGCATGCCACTCATGGCAAGCCAACTGAAACAAACTTAAAGTAAATTTGACATAGTTATTGATCAGGACATTAGAATCAACAGTCCAGCCTTGTAAGAAATCCACAATACACTCTTTTGATACTTCAAAGGCTACACAAATTCAAACTTGAATCACTTAATCATTATAGGATTGATAAGAACTCCATATAAAGCAGGTTTCCAATACTTCTTTTTGAAAGGTCAACTTCTGCTTAATTGATACATCTAAGAAGAAGAAGAATTTACACCCATTTCAGCTAGATTTTTTGGGAAAGATTTTACATAAACTTCAAATTTTAATTTTAGCTCTCATTTCTTGGTACTTAGATGGCAACTCAGACTAGACAGGCAAAGGGGGTCATCATCATCATAGATGGCAAGCAAAGCTATGAAGAGGAGAATTTCCGAATGTTCACATGTATCCACACATATAAAATGTATTCACAATGTAGCATTACACAAGGTAGTTTAACGAGGAGGGGAGAAAACATTTCCATCCTAAGAGGATTTTCAGCCAGAACTTTCTTGCACTTTAACATTTGTTTACTTATTTGCCAAATTTCTTCTGCATTCAGGTGAGCTCTTTCAGCCCTATAAAGGTCTAAAATCTTGACGGTCTATAGTTTCTATCATCTACCTATTGTGAATAATATTTTATTGACAGTCTGCTTAAGCTTTCTCAAACACTATGACAAGCTTGACTGCATTCATTCTTGTAGTACCATAATCTTTTAGTTCCTGCAAAATATTTATATAATATTCTGATGAAGAATTCTGGACAAATACTGGATGTGGAGCTTTTTAATATATATAATTATATAGATACAGTAGATAATGAAGCTCTAGTCCTTGCCAGAAATTGAGTACTGGTATTGCAACAAGGCTTCTTCTGCTAAAATTAACAATTAACAATTAGCAAACAAATTCCAACAAACAAAATCAACTCCAACTCCCAATTAAAATAAGAAAACATAAGGGACATCCACCCACTGATACTCCACAATTACCTTTTATAAGATAAACAATCAAAAGGGGATCCCATATTTTTAATTTTCCATCTTGTTCTCCTTGACAATAGAGTTAAGTTCTAACAACACAGCTGAGATTCAGAAAAAAATACAATTTGGACCTGCTAGAAAAATCAGAAGGTATGCAGAGATCCTATTTTGATCAGGATACTGGCTGCAGGAGTTGAAGCTGGGGCAAGCTTCTTGAAAAGCTCAATGTTTTGAATGAGGGTTCATCGTTACTTAAAAGCATTGAGGAATATGCAGCCTTTAAAGTGCACCAATTCTGTGCTCTCAAGTGTGGCAGATATAAAACAGGACACCCTGAAGGTATAAATCAAGAGCTCTATGTCCACACTGGAAAAGAAACAAACAAAAACCCACCACTAACCACAAAAACCTTTCACAACACCCATCCCCAACAAGCACTTTTTTGAAGGCATAAAATTTTATCTATAGCTATGCCTATCTATATATGTATATGAAACCTATAAAATCTAGTTATGTTCTTAAAAATGAAACAATCAGCTAGACTAGAATATAGAAGCACCACAGAATGATATAATGTTATCTTATCCATTTTAATTATACGAATACAAGGAGACAGAAGATTCCACGTTAAATATGTCATATCATATTGCTATTCTTTGAAAACAAGTGACCTGATCTCTGCAATCAAAACTGCTTGCACTATAGCAAGCACAGAACACTACTTTAAATTCAAATTTGAGTGAACATTCAATCCTAAGTTAACTTTCAGAAGTTAAATAGCTAAATTGGATTTTTCTCTACTGCACTATTCTGATATTAAGCAAAGACATACATTACACATTTCAACGTGTCTTAATTTATGGGTCAAGTGTACTCAAATTCATAGGCTGGCAAATTTTCCCATAAGCTGTTTGTGTCAAAGAGTGATCGAGCAGAAATACACCCCTGAAAAGTGCCAAGAAAAGCATTCTATGGTTTTAAAACCCAGAAAAGAGAAAACTCTCAATATTTAGAACACAAGTAAGATATGGAAAAAATTTTTGGAATTAGCAGCATCATGATAATTTCTTCTGCAATCTTCGCAGAATGCAAGGCTCACATGTTTTTTGATTGCATAACTTTTAAAGTATATTAGTTTGCATTGTGACAACTGAATATATTAATCCAGGCAAATTATATATTGTCAGTATTTACTCACATGTAACAACCTTAGCTTTTATGTAGCACACCTGTGCACCACAATTTTTTATATGTATATAAAAATATCACAGTATGTAAAATTTACAATAAATAAATTTTGCTTATAATGTCAAAGTATGTCCACAGTAATCCTACCCACCCATGGAATTATACTTTAACCTATACTTGAGATTTTAATTAAGAAAGTCTTCTAATTTTTTTGAGATTAAAAGTTTTCTGAATTTTTTTTATTTACCTTTTAAACAAAAAGGTGCAAATACCGAATGGACCAAAAAGCACAGGACTTTGGCAAGTAGGCTAGTTCAGCATACTAATTTTTAGCCCTTGCATAATGAAATACTTCTAAGCTCAGCAAGATCCATACCATAGATATTTTAATTTACAGAGAACATGGTCAGCGAGTACTTCATAAATAAAAAAGAAAAAAATCTTGTATCACACAATGTCTATTTCCACTTACATGACAATAAAGAAAATATAACTTCAATTTGCAAAATCAAAAAAACAAACAAACCCCAAAACAAACTAATGCAAAATCTAGCCATGGCCGGATAATTTAACCAATTTTATTGTTCATATGCAGTTCTTACCTGTTTCAGGATCACTGAAATCTGGTAACGTAATTGTATTAAGCTGTCGTCTATCAGCAATAGCTCTGTCTAACAAGCTGCTCCCACGTCCAGAATCACTGTAATGAAGTACAGAAATTGTAAGCTATTAAAATAAAAAATTTTATACTGATATACAAGTTGCATGCTGCCCTACTCCCACAAAGGTTCTTGCTATAAAAGTTACTGCTATGACCAAATTTAGTACCAAGCACCACTAACCACTCACAGTGCATTAAGCCAGTTGCTTTAAAACGGAATTAAGCTGAGGAAATTAAATCTTTATTTACATCAGCAATTCTGTTTTCATAATTAATACAACCACAAAGGGAGTACTGGCTTTTAATCTGATTCATAACTAACACCTCTACAGAAAGAATCTATTGTACCTTCAGTGTTTATATGATATGGGGTACAGCTACCACAGAGAGTCAAGAAGGCAGGTGTAAGTTTGAAAATCCACACTTTCCCCAGACTGAATAGAAACATGAAAGCTAGGACATCTAATTTTAGGTAAAGATGTTATAAAGGGCCATTTTGGTTTTGTGTTTTGGGTTTTTTTTATATATGCACATATGCATATTAACTGCCTAACGTTGAACTTGATTCTAACAGCATTGAACATTTTGAACACTTCTAACATCTCAGGAGCCTAAGCAGTGATTTTTACTGATTGCACCTGTGGACAAATGCACTTAACTTCTACTTTAGCTGTAGCTCAGTACCTGCCCCTCAGGCTTCTTGTTGATATGCTTGCTGGAAAACTAATTGCTCCTAGAACTACTATTAAAGATTCAGCAGAAGAACAGGGACTGAAGAAGTAAGTGTTTTTTCTCCTTAAGATGAGGCAAGCTTTGAGACACATTGTCAGCAAAGTGTAAGGAAGCACATATGGGCATTCCTTCTTTAACATTCTATGGTTAATACAGTAATTTCATTTTTAGGATTGTGAAGTCTGGTACTATTCATTATCAATAAATATTTTCTTTAAAACCTCATTTTATATATGAAACCACCCCAAGAACTTGAAAGTAATTAAGTTTTAAAGCAATTGAACTGCTAGCCCAGCTTAGCAGAGTGCAAACTTTTGTCTGATTCTCCCTGAAGAGAAAAAACTGTATAAAATTCCTAGTTTAAAGTAAAGCCTGAGAATCTTTAATCTAGACTGCAAGACTTGAATTCAGCACATCTCTCCATTTGCCTTAATTTTACAACAGCTTCCTTCTGAATTTGAATTGAGAGAAGGGCAAGAATTCTCCCAACAGTTCTCAATAGTTGCAGAAGTCAATGAAACAACATCGCCTCTTTGTAGAGCTGTTACTAAAATGGTAGAATTAAAATTTTGCAGTACCCTAACATTATTGGATTATTTCCTTACAAAATGACATCATTATAGAAATCCACAGGAAACAGAAGGGAACTTTCTGGGACATGCACTATCAGCTATAGTTGTTACATCATTTGGTGCAAATTTTCTGTGGTAATTACTTCTTCAATCCACATGAAATCACATGCCAAATGTTACTGACAAGTAGAGCCAGACCTACTGTCAATATCTTCTAAGCACAGCACTGGCACTGTGGTTTGTTCCTTTTTCAAATGCAAACCATGAAGTGGGAAAGAATTGAACTATTTTCTAACGCATTTTAAGCAGTAGGCTAAAGGCAAACACTAAAACCTTCCAAGCCTTGCACTACAAAATAATTTAAAAATTCGTATTAACCATCTCATGAGAAAAAATTTGTACGTCAATTACAGACAAAAGTTCTATCTCAACTGAACAAAGGTAATGCACAGTATTGCATTTGGCCCTTTTTAAGGTACATCTAGGTATTTAAGATTTATTTTTATTATTAAAAGATTATTGAGGACACTGAACCCAAGTTCCCACAAAATTTGATGAATTGCAGAAGAAATATTTAATATAAACCACAGCTTATCAAAAAAGTAAATTCTTATCTCATTGGGAAAATGATACACCAAATTAGTTTTCAGTCTAAATCAGAATAGAAAAAGATATTTCAAATAAGCATAAAAGATATTTAAATCTTTGAAAAACAACATTATAAATAGGTTTAAAATTATTAAAAGACCTTTTATTACTGGCCTAAAGAACTTTTTTTAAAAAGGCTTCAATTATTTCCAGGGGGAGACATAATTTTCCAATGGTGCTTTGCAACAAAATGAAGTGTGTGGTAAAACTGCAAAGGTTGGAAAATTAAAGTTTTCACAACAATCCTGCATCATCATTCTTCAATACATGAGGAGTGCAGCTGAGTGAATAGAACTTCCCAGTCCCATTTCAGGTCTCAGTGACAACTGTCACCCCTGGGTAACAGCTGGATGGATCTGGATTGCCGTGATACAAAATGTAGGTACTCAGCCCTTACGTTTCACACAGAGCAGCCAAAGAAAGACTACAACTTGGTATCCTTATTCACTGCTTGATGTAACTCTGAATGTGTGATTTGGGAAACCTCCTTCCATCATGACACTTATCTACAGTTCCTGTTCATTCCATTCTGAATTTGATCTTAATGCACTACCATAACTTCAAGAAAAGATTTAGATGTCAAGACAAAAAAAATCACTATGAAAAAACCATCAGATGCAAAGTAGTCCTCACTAATTTTTCCACTTAGATGTTCTTGAAGGAGAATGGTGCCAAGGAGAATTATCAACCACTGCTGTTTGAAGCTGACACAGCCAAGAGTAAGTTTTCACAGTCACTGCTGATGTCTGAAGGAGGCATCACTTAACGTGTGTTTAACATGGCACAGTAGCTCTTAGCACAAGAACAAGAAAAACAACGCAGTAATGACAAGCTATGATTAGAGCCCTGATCTGTGTAAAGGATATAACAGCAGAGCTGGAAGGTGAAAAGTTGTGTTGGAGTACATGCAAAGCCAGCCTGAAATTAGGCTCGCATAGAAACTGTAGCTGTTGGGAAAAGTGCAGCATTCTGATACTAAACTCTTAACCCTGCCTGCCCACACACACAACCAGCTAACTAAAATAAAGCACCACCCACTAGGTTAGAAGAGAAATTTTCTCCCTGGCCCCTACTCCTCATTCAGTGACTTTGAATTGAAAAGATTCAGCTCAAACCTTTCTGGCTGCTGACATACTTGCTTTCTGTAACCCGAGTGATGCTCCCTGCTCCACAACGCAGTGTCAGGGTCTCTCAACATGCTGTGACTGACTCAGGTGCCTTCCCCAGCCTTTTTCTGCCACACCCTCCAAACTTTGCTGCTCTGAATGCTCACTAGCTCCCCAAGGAGAAAAGCAGTTTTCTCTGTTCAGCCATTAGGTTAACTTTCTCAATCTTCTTAAAGAGATGCATGTGTTCATATGGCTGGAATCAGAGTACAGCAAAAACTGAATGTCCACCATACTGCTTCATAAGTGCCTGACGTCACCTGGTACAAAGCCTTTCTGCTGCAGCATCTCTTCTCCAGAAGCTTCAAACAACCAGATAGCAGGAAATTCTGCTTGTCTCCTTCTCCAGGTATGTGATAAACATGTTGAATAGTACCAGCATGGATTCTTGCTAAGTAGCCTTCCCATTGGTTTCACAGCTTATCTAGATATATATGGCAAAGGACCTTCACAAAAGCATTTTAGAAACCCAAACAGGACTATAAGAACTTATCTATGTACTTGTAATGCCCTTGAAGAACCTAAATAGGTTCATAAACAAGACCTCCCTTTAAAAAAACAGCCATGCTGACTATGCAAGCACATCATATCTATCCGTGTGATCTCTGATGCTTCTGTGGTTTTAATTAATGTCTTGTGCTCTTTCATATTATTTAGTGGAAGTCCTTGAACTAAATTCCTACTACAGCAATGTCTCCACTAGCCAATATAAAAGACTAAAACCCTGATCAGGAAACAAAACAAGACCATACCAGTACATTGAGAATGGATGAGTTACCCAATCTGTGTAACCAGTCTTTACCACTGCAGAATTGAGTAGCTTTGGCATACCTTACTTCATGGAACCCTGGGTAGTTCCACACGACCATCAACTGGTGTCTTTGCACATCAGTCTCCAGGTTCCCTGGGGATTCCTTTGCTCACATGAAATACCAAAACAGGTAAATGCAGGGCTGCTGACCTAATATTGCCCTGAAAAGCTACTGAGCAAGGTAGTGAGCAGCCCAGCACTCTACAGCATCTTACCTTGGGTTAGTTAGATTGTAGCAGGATTTCCAAATCTGGAGCATGTGTTTACAGGTAAGGAGTGCTTCATCTGGGCCTCTGCACAGGGACTCCAATTTGACTTTTGTAAACAGTAATCTAGTGAAAAGGAAAAGGAAATTAAAAGAGATTACAATTCAAGAAAAACATTTTTAAAGACAGTCAGCATCACACCAAACTGGAGAATACATAACTGCAACTACAGTAATAATTTAAGTAATAGTTTTATGAAGTAATTACAATAAATATCTCATGCCATCAGAGTAATAGTGCTTTTTACAAGATGCCTTTTCAACTGAACAGAAACAATAGTTGACAAGATTTTTTTAATTTAAAAAGAAGTTACAAGACAATGTAGATTATTGAAATTAACAATACCACAGTATTCCATAGGATGGATCAAGTTGTAGGTTTTCCACAAAGATTAACCTAGACACCTTCCTAGTTATTTAAAGAATATAAATACAATGTGACAATAAAGGAGCTACTCCATTGGTAGGCACATTTATAGGAGCCACAGCACCTAGAAACAGATAATACACTAGAAAAATACTAATTTAAAAGCAATTTTTAGTAAAATCCCAGATTAAAGAGCACAAAGCAGGAGGAGAGCATGCATATAAGACTGTTAGCCTACTTTCTGTTTTAAAACCCAGGTGTACTTTGGCGTTTTATTCCACTGCAACCTTAATCATACTAAGTGAAAAATTTATATGATTGCTCATATGGTTTGTGTGGGAAGACTGAGAAGGGTGTAGCTGGTGGGTATGTGTGAAAGCTCAGAAGTTTCTTATCCCAAATACAAACTTGGAGGCTGCTAATAGTAACTGAAAAGTGCAGAGAGTTTTCTCAAGAATAAGAAATTACATCGAGTTACAGTAGTTAAATCTTTAGCATGGCACTGAACATCCTTGGCAGAAACGATCCAGCATGGAAATCTAAAAATAACACAACCTTAAGTGTGCAGCGTGTGTGTTGTGGGACTGAGGAAGAAACAAAAGGCAGGTTGCTGCGTTAGTTTAAGAAAATGAGCACCTGCCAGGTACATAAGGTCATATGGAGTCTCACTTGATATCTTGTAAGAATGAAGAGAAGAGTAATCAGTTACACTAGTTTACCTTTCTTCCTATCAGTAAATTGGATTGGACTATACAGGGAACTATATGGATAATTTAAAGTTGTATTTCATTTGGCAGAGATGTCCTCTCTAGATATTTGTTTAACAGTGACTATATCACTGAAAGGAAAACATGTCCAGGTCTGTCCATCATTTTACTGAAGAGAGAAGGAAAAATGACAAATAGCATCCTCCTTCCTTCACACTCCCCTCATCTATTCTACCCTTTACACATGCACACACATGCCTCACCCAAACAGCAAAACCAAGGAATCAAAACCTGAAACCAAAATCACAGGAATCGATCTCATACAATCCCTTCCCTGCTTCTCTGTATGTAAGATAGTACATTTGACAGTCTGAAGAGCTTATAGAAGTTCAATTTCTTAAAATTTGTGATCATAAAGCATTTTACAGAAGTTATGGAACATAATCAATTCAGAAACACTGAATTTGCAAGTCATTGTAGAGTCAATAATCATTATATATATCTTATTCTGTACAGTTTACAGATAGACTGAATTTCCATTAACAGTATTCAAGCATTTAAGAGTTTCAGGAATTTTGTAGCAGAGGGAAGGCACAGGGTCAGTGAAATGCTAAGATTCAGCAAGCAAGATTTAAAAGGAAAAATGGAGCGGGGGGTAGAAAGGGAGTGGATTTGGTTATTAAGAAATTACTTAAAAACACATGTACAAGGTAACAGGAGTCTGTGTAACAAAAATGTTGGAACCTGGGCTACTAGTGTAGGATTCAATGTCAAGACAGCAGAAGACAAATATCCTTGTAAGAATGAAAGCAACACATCAGTTTGTTTCTTTTGGATGTACTTAGTACACGTTGCAACATCATTCCCGTTTCTTGCACATTGTGGCAGTCAACAGGAGTGGATGTCTGCACATTTTCCAAAATACAAACAACGAACAAAGTACAATGGAAAAATATTCACAATTCTAATAGAGAAAGGCCAGGATATTGCATCTAATAAATAAAGAACACTGGTGTGGGATTATCCACACTAAAGTAAAAATAATCTTTTGAGTAGAAAAGGTTGCGTTTATAAAGCCACATAAGCAACTTCCCTGGATCCAAGAAATATTTGGACTATAAATCTTAAAAGAACTAAGACACCTCAGAAAACTGAAATGGGATGTTAATAATAAAATGAAAACCTGCCAACTATGCATACTTGACAAATGGGGGAAGGAATGGAAGAGGAAGGAGGCAACAGAAAGGACGAACACCACGTGACAAACAGGTCTCCCTGAAAAATTAACTTAATTTTTTCGAGTTGTCTTGAAACATGGATGGAGGTATGAGCAGCTCAGGGACAAGTATTACCAGGGAGATTTTAGAAACCAAGAGGTAGGTTATCTGAAAAAAGATTTTCTGAAAGGTTAGCTTCAAGCGTCTGTGAAAACAGCTCTTCTGGAATACAGCCTGCATTACAGACACAGAGAATTTTAAACCTTACAAGAAGTTTTGATACACTACTAAAATGATGAAGAATAGATAAAAACTACCAAGTGACAGGATGATGAAAATTAAGCTGTACATTTTATGAGCATCATTAATTATCTGTTTGTATCTGTTTGAGAGTCAGAAGTTTAAATTATTGGCACATGGTGCCAGAGTAACCTTGGCATGGTGGAGCCGCACTCTGCTTATACAAGTACTAAGGAAAAGATTATATTCAAAAAAGAAAGGAAGAATATGACAATGTGTGTCAGAGATGTGGAATAAATATAACAGATAAGAAGAGAAATCTGTTTGGGTCAAATCCTTTGGGGAAGGGAAGCAGGTAAAACAGGTTCTTTCAAAGACAGACTAATAGGGCATTTGTTCCAGCATCAGTGTTTTCTATGGATGCAGATCTTTAACATTGCTAAAAATAAAGTCAATTGTGTCATTTTAGGAGACTAATTACCTAGACACAATATGGAGAACAAATCAAACTCTTAAGTGGAAAGACTTAGTTATTCTTGGAGCTAATAGCTGATAAATTTATTAAATAGCTACTGAAGCAGCAAATGACTCCATTACTTGAAGACTGTTCTCACTAACTAATGAGGACATTATAAAACAGCTGCTCATAACCTAATCCATATATTACTGGATTTTTATTTAAATAAAGAATGAAAAATTCCAAACGGGTTTATAACTAGGTCTTTGAATTTCAGTGGCAAATAATGTGATAGCGAAGATTAGCAAAGGCATCCAAGATGCAGCAAAAGCCTGATGTTTAACACAAAGATGCTCACACATTTAAGGATCTGCGTCTCAAGTTGAATGGGTGAAACTCCATGTGTGACAAGCCAATCATTGATAAGACTGCAAGTAAGACACCAGAAATGTGCAGAGATCCTATCAAGAACAGCAGGGGACGAAAGAGCAGCACAAAAAGCTGAATCTTATGTACATTAGTAAAAAGCAAAGCTAAACTACACCTGAACAGATTATTATACACTAAAATTATGGGGGTTTTAAGGCTTTTTTTTATCAAAGTAGGAAAAAAAAGAAAATGTGTTTACTAAACAGGGATGAAAATTAAGAATATTCAGGAATTGACCCCCAGCCTTCACCATAATCTTTACCTGTGTTTTCTGAGATATGAAAACTATGACAAATGGAGAATAAGAACACTTTAAGAAAGGCTAAAGTTAATGTAGCCAAAAATAATCCATTTCTCAGAATTACGGAAACAGTGACACATTGGATTGTCCTTTCTAAAGTAAAAACTTTAAAGAAAATATCACTTCTGGAATGACTGGGCAACAGCATCTATATTGCCAATGTTTTTGTCAGGAGGGAAGGAGCATTAGATGACACCATTAACAAATAAAAGGGTTATTGTTCAAGTTTAATAAGGAGATTGTACCATACAACCTGTGTAACCATTATTCCAAACCAGAGCAGCGGCTCATCAAGGTAAGACAGCTGTGAAGAGGCCAGATATCATTCAGGGACTACTCATTGGAACAGAAGGAGAAAGACACAGTGCCATTGTACAACGTCCCAGTGAGACCACACCTGGAATGTTGTGTGTAATTCTCATTGTAACCACTAAAAACCCACACTTGAGGAATTTCAAATTGGATCAGCTGCAGTGAAAGGCTGTGAGGGTGATCCATTGACTGGAAACTACAGAGTACAAAAAATACTTCATTTAGTCAGTATAGCAGAAAAAAAAAGGCAAGAAGAGGTACAAATTCTTTCTCTAAATACAGATGAGACAAGCAGCAGGAAGGGGAAAGAACAATTTATCTAGAGGAAATTGTTTTCAAAGAAACAAGTATATCCAAAGGCCATTCAGAGTATTAAAACACTAAGGGTGGGAATTAGGTCTTTTAATTTATAATTAAGTTGTAGAAAAGACTGCTTCCTCGCAGTTTGTTTTTGATAGACCACAGAAGAGGTGGTGCAAATAACCTAACTTCTTAAAATACAACTGATACATTAATAAAAAGTATTACAGATAGGACAACTATAATAATGGGGCCTTGTGCCGTCCAAGGTTCTTGCTACTGCTTTATTTCCTAATCAGTGCAAACTAATCTATTAATCCATGATCTCAAGCTTTCTCTACCAGCCACCCAGTGCAATTAGTAGCAAAGAACTTATGAATCTCCAAAATCCAATTGTTGTCCTAATTCTCAGCCAGCCTGTTTCACTTTTCAAAGATGCTACAACCACCAATTTCCTTCCATGGCAACTCTCTCCTGTCAGGAGATCAAGAGGAGTTAATTTGTCCAATACTGGCTTAAGCTATTGAAGGTATTTCTAATCTGTTGAATGAAGCAAAATTCAAAGTATGGAAGACTGAGGTCTGCTATGTGACAAGTAACACTTCTAATATTGAGAACTCAGTTCTTTCAGTGAACAGGTGTTGCTCTCCTCCAGCATCATTTTAAAACCAGCTGTTTTGCTTTTGGGATCAAGTTAGCAATTTCCACAAACTGCTGTGCACCGTAAGAGCACAATGGCTTGGATCAGCCATAGTTGGATATCTGTATTTCTACTGCACGGATGAGAACTGCCTTACATTTTGTGATTCTTCCTTCAAATCTAGCAACATGACACACTATCTGTGATTGTTCCCCCAGACCTGCCTGCTACAGCACTGTCACTCAATGCAGTAGTAATCAGGAATCTCCCTGAAGTCTCTCAGACTAAGCAACATCCTACAGGAAACTTATAGTTCCGCTAGACTTCTTCTGAAGGGTCCATATCCCCATATCCTGATCAAAACTGATCAGACTGTTCTGTTTTCAGTTAGTGTTGGAAGCAAAGTTCATTATTATTCTCTTATTATATAAATTATTTACATTGTTCAGGACTTGAAGAACATAAGGAAGAGCTGTACGTAACACTTAAAAGTATGTACATTGAAAATTACAGTGTAAAGTACCAAAAGCCTTGCTGAGAAACCTAAGAACCACCCCAGGAAAATAAAATTTAAAAGGATGCATCAAATCTGCTTGCTTAGAATGCAGGATTAAAAATGCAACTACTTTGGTTTATGTTTAACCTACTTGGAGAAAACTTACTAAGTTTTAAGAGAACCTTTTTGAATAATTTAAGAGTTTGCTAAGAGTAACTTCAGCTAACAGTATTTTTTACATGACAATCAATTATTAAAAATGTTAGGAAATAATTAATATACTGGGAGTCCCATAAATATGGGTACAACCAACAAACAAGCCACACCAAGTATCAAACAAATAGCTTGAGCTCCCTGAAAACCACATCAGTTTCTACAATAGCTTAACTAGAATAATAAACTTTATATATAAGCAATTCTGATATATAGCCTGTTACTTAGGAGACCATAAAAGAAAGGTGAAAAATACCAATTCTGTGTGGAGTTATATAATATTTCATTTTTCACATTTAAGTGCTTATTTGATGTATCTCACAACTTTAAATCCTAGAATGCTAGAAGAATTCAAAAGAAGTTGTTCTGGTTTTAAAACCAAGCACTATATTAAAAAAGCAAACAAAACCCCAAACAAAACCAACCTCCACAAAAACTATCAAACAAACAACCCTCAAAACCCAAAAAAACCCCTCACCAAGTCTAATCATATGATTTGTAAAACCTTAGACTAATTAGTTTGACAATAATTCTGCATTAAAAAAAATCACACAAAGCATGATGCAGAATGTAATGCTTAAGATACTGAACTCTGAAAAGAAACCCTTTTTTAACAGACAATGTAGACTTCATATGATCTGAATTTAAAGGAAAAAATAAATACGGTGACGTAGAACTTACATTCACATGCATACTTCATACTGTTTGATCTCATTTCTGTACCAAACTGTCATAGTGTCAACTGCTCGTGCAAATTAAATCAGGTTAACTATGAGACCCCACAGAATAATTGAAGTGGGAAAGCCGTACACAGAATGCACAAAATTCAGGTGGAACAATTATTATTCAAAATTGACTATTTGCAAGAATCTAAATCTATTGACCTTTCCTAGATAAAGTGCTAGCAAGTCACTCCTTGCACTCAACAATTACATACATAGGGAAAACTTCTGATGACTGACAGGAAACATAAGAATTGAGGAAGTAGGAGGGAAGCCAAACCTTGGCACCGCCAGTTTTCTCTGTGTCAGTACATGCTGTGAGCAAGTGCCCTCCTAAAAATCTTATAATTACTCAGAAATAAATGGTTTAGAAGAAAAAGGTTAAAATTAGAAGAAAATCTTGATGTTCCCAGTGTTTATCTCATTTACAAAATAGATTTGACAATAGTTTACTGTCTGCAAGTTGGTAGCTTCTCTGGGAGGGAGAAGGTAGAGCTGACTGCCTTAAAATCCCTCACTTGAGAATTTCAATTGAATCCAACAGGACTCTAATTTACATGTAATATACCCTCCTAATGAAAAGATCCTTATAAAACACAGTAGGAAACTTCCTCAAGACACTGTTCAGCAGAACGGCTTAATAGCTGTCCGGCCAAATTTCTTTTTAAAAATGAAATATATAGCTATTGGAACAAATACAGCCTTTGCAATCTATGTGTGGAAACACATAATAAAAATAACTAAGCAAGAGGCGAATAAGAATGCCAACAAACAGGAAGTTGAATAAAAGTCCCCAGTGAAGCAATAATGCCCAAAATAATTAACACAGCCCTTTCGAAGAGACATGATGCAGGTGTTTCCTGTATAATGAAGTAATAAGCAATATTGAAATATTTTGTGCAGTTCTTGTTCACATGTGATAAAACTGGCTACAGTGCAAGGAATAACTGAAAGGGTGGGGAATATGCCCTTACTGCCAGGAAGGAGGGTGACATTCTTATCAAAAAGGACGCTGGGAGCTGGTGTCATTACAGAAACTACCATCAAGAGAATGAAGTCACCAGGATTGCAGAGGCCTTAGCAAATTATGATATGAAAACCAATGGCTGGAAAGACACCAATAAGGGATCAATTCAAATTAAAACCAAAAATGCAGTCTTAATGAAGAGTGCAACTCCAACACTGAAACGAGCTACCACAGGCTGCAATGGTTTCTCCAGGTTTAGATGTGTTCTTATCAAGATTGGAAGTCCTCTGGAAGGTATGCTTTAGCTAAACCTATAGTAATATAAAAAGTAAAGTAAATTTAGGAACTTCTAATATATATAGGCAGTCAGGGGGTTTAAGAATTGATCCTCCTGGCTGCAAACTGTAAATTCAAACATCCAGTTTTGACAGCTGTCCCTTTAACACATATTGTAGAAAGCTTACAGCTTCACATTATTCAACTCCCAAATACCTGCTTCATTACCAAAACACAAAATGACACAATTGAAAAATTTAACCTACAGGGAGAATGACAACATGAAACTAGACAGACTATGAAAGACATATAGTTTTGTAAAGGATGTATTTACACATTCAGTGATCTTAGATGTAACCATGATAATCAAAGTATAGAAAGAAACTTATAAAGGTGTGTCATGGTTTGACGCTGGTTGGGCGCCAATCCCCACAAAATTGTCTGCTGCAATTGCAACGTGAACCACTGCACAGTCAGACTACTCCGTTTTCAGTATTCAAGGAGAGTTCTAGTATCAGGAAAGACATAAATATAAAGAGTTAATTATAAAACATGAAAAATCATCATTTTTAAGTACCTTGAAATCACTAAATATCCAACACTGGCAACAGGAGGTCAAACAAACAAATCTAGTTACTGTAAAAACTCCAGGAAAGCATTTAACTTAATAAAAAATAAGTGTCCTAAACTGTTTCTCAATCAATCACCAAACCTTCTCTAACTCTAGGCACACAGATCCCAAGTACTGGGAAGCCCATATACACACAGAAACATGAATGAAGTAAAAAGAGGCTGTTCAGATTGCTATTTGAAGCATGACTCTCAAAAAAGCAAAAGAAGCAACAAAACCAGCCCTCAAGCCCCAAAATAACACAATTTTGTGAAAATCATGAATAGGTATATTTCGTGTCCATTAGATGGCCTTCCTTGTACCTGATTGTCCCCCATTATTTGTTCCCAAGGCAGTCAGACCTGTGATTTTTGGTGCAGTGTACGTATACTGTATTCCATATTATGAACTCAATGTCCTTAAGAAAATGTAAATCTCTAAACTATAATGAAGATAGTTTCTGACTAAAGCCAGAACAAATTAGTTATACTTGAAAACTTTTTGTTTGCCTGCCTTGAATTCCCTGCAGCAGCCAGCTCATGACCCAAACTGGGACTCTTTCAATCAAGTTTCAAAGAATCTACAGCCTAGCAAACATAATTCAGGAATAAGACCCTGAGGCCAATGACCAATTTGTTATATAAAGTAATATCTACCTATCAACAATGTCTTTTTTAATGGACCATTCAGTAAAAGCATATAACAACAACCAAAGGGGAAGGGGGATGGGGGAGTGAGGTAGAAGAGCACAGAATAAAAAGAAAAAACACAAGCAAACTATACTGTCTTTCATGACTTACAGAAAAATCATTCCTGAGAACTAATTCATTTAACTCCCAATATAAACAGGATCAAAATGGAATGGATTTGAAAATGCATGTTGTCAAATGTTGACAAGAATGCATACACAAACCTGAAAGACACAATTTTGGCAAGCATAGCACATCACTACTTCTTGTCCAATCTTATATTACCATCCTTTCCTCAAATAATTTCCAGTGCTCCATTTATCAAGGAAAAGACCCCACAAAAGCTCAAGTTTTACCAGCACCACATACTGCAGTGCGACTACAACTGACCTTGGGAAAGCAGAATAGGGTAGTCTGTTTCCTTTAGTTGATAAATACTTTCCTGTCCCACAAAACACCATTGTATATGTATCACCCTACACTGCCTGTACCAACCAGTTCTTTTTTTATGCCCACCTGGACATCTCCAAGAAGGAAACAAGTTTGTTACTCTCTGAACTGAGAGGGATGTTAAAAGGCCCTGTGATTCTGGGAAATCTAATGTAGCTCAAAAGAGCCCTGGAGAGTCAGGAAGGAAAAGATTTAATAGCTTTCAGAGGAATGACATATTGGCCTGATGCTTCTGTGAAATATTCTTGGAAGAAAAAAAAAATTTCCATCACACTTCAAGAAATGTAAATGTTTAAACTGTGAACTAAGTCTTCAGTTGTCTTCAAACCTGTTACCATATGTCTTTCCTTTTTGAGTGTACTTAACATTAAAATAACATGCTTGCACTCCTCAAATAACCCATCTGCTGTTCCCTACTTCTGCTACTTTAAAAGCTTGTCAGCTGCTATCCATTGCAGTTCCAATTTTCAGCATAAAATTAGCAATTTACTATTTATTTTGCCTAATTACACTAATTGTAGGCATTATATTCGTCTTTAAGTGCCCCAGCATAAGGGAACCCCAAACAGTTAAGACTAAGAAAACAATATCCCAAGTACTTCGCTAAGAAACCTGACTGCCTCCCTTGACTGAGCATCTACTTTTGACTAATCATAAATTAAACACAGACAGAAGTGTTATTTCAAGATTTCACATCATTCAAAACAGCACTAAGATATAAATTCCTTGTAACAAGCAGATAAAAAACCAGGGTATATTGTAAATAAGTCTCCTCAGGTACTTGCACCTGTACTATATATATTGTGCAAGATATACAAGCCCAATATGAACTAATGCAACACAACCACCATTATCTTGTATCACCTTGAACACACCCTCAGGCTGAAATGCACACCTCTGGGACTGCTTACACATTCAGAGTGGGAAATCACTGGATTAACAGAAATAAAACTAAAGGAAAACGCAAGCAACTGAGACCTGAAGCCCCCCTCACAGCTAAGTACTTTAGCAATTCAGGATATGTCGTGGCTCCTCCCTGCCTAGCATCTTTGCATTCAGGGCGGCACATCCCTGCTTCTGTTCCAGGAAGAGAAAGGGATCATCTCAGTTGCCCTCACAGTTTGATGGTTAGGACTCTGAGCTGCATCATTTGTGGGTTCAAATCCTGTCAAACTGGAGAAGAACTGAACTTCACATTTCTACTACTAGGACAAGCTGTCTAATGAAAGGAGAAAAACCTTAACTTTAAATTAATTCAAATACAGTAGCACCTGATTCAGATTAACTATTCAGGTTTTTTGGTGCTGGCAACTTATTCCCACCCATCTCAGTATTCGTAATATTTTCAGTATCTTAATCTGTTCAGTAATCTTTTGTCTAGAGATCTTTTTGTCCATGGATTAAAGCATGCAAGGAGGGTTCAAAGATTAGCTAGCATTTAGAAGGAGATTGATTGTATTCACACAGATGATTTCTTTAAAAGTAGAGTGGCTACAACCTAGCAATTTAAGCTTACAAAAAGTTTGAAACAATAGTGCTGTAAATATTCAGTAAATAACTTCCTTTTTTATTATCTCTAAAAAACCATTACTACATATCTATTTCAATTTTAGAGCTTCCTTTGATTTTTGCCAATAGTTTTCCCAATAACTATCCAGATCTCAGAGCAAACTGCACATTTACGCTGCCAATATAATGAATTCAGGAGGAACAATCAACTCTATTCAAAGAAAAAGCTATACCTTGCTGCTAACAGCCCAATGTGTTTGCTCATTCCTTCCACTCCTTTAGATAATGATGGGACAGAATTCTTTGGCTCTGAGGAATTTCTTTCTACTTATAGACCTAAGATGCCCAGGGCAAAACCATGATCTGATTGGCCAACTCTCCAGATTTATAGTGCAGGAAGGTTAATATTAATTGCAGATCCAAAGGTATACTTGCTGTACGCTTCAAATATTGAGCATGAACTCTAGTAACGCGTGAGGTTTCCAAATGTCAAAAGCTGACAGACAACATGCTTACTAATTGATTACAACAGAAGAGTGCTGGAAAGTAGCCACTTCTCTGCATGATTCATGGTGTATCCTGTGAGTTCCTTGCAACCTCTGGCATTTTACAAAGATGCAGTATTAAACTTGTGAATACATAGAATCTTTTAAAGAAATGCAAAACAAAAAGAACATACAGCTGTGAAGAGAGCAAGAACAGCACTCAGTGCAGCAATGCAATTGCAGCATATAGAGGTATGCAGGTAGGAATAATGCACAAGAAATGAAAGAAATAAGGAATAATATAAATCACAAGCACTATGCTTTAATATTTCGAAGTATAGAGATTTATTCTGCTGCAAAGCCATCAAAGTATCCATTTGCATAAAGCTGGGGTAAAGGATCCTGACAGAAATACAGAGAATACCAAGAGAACTCTTGCAGTATTTAGTTTACTGGATTGCAGACATAACTGAAAGATAAAGCATAGAGATATCTGAAGTCTTTATAAAACCCAATAAAGCACCACAGGCGAATAATCAAATCAGCGTATCTAAAAATTAGCAAGCTCTAGAGGAACACAAGAGGATCTCTTTCAGTCTACTAGGAAATACCATGAGATTATATTGTTTACAGAAGTTGCAAAATAAGAATATGGACTCAGCAACACACTAAGCAGTTGTGCTTTGTATTTTATATATACGCACGTACACATTGTCAACCATTTCAAGAGCACCACATACAGTTTTCAAAAGCTGATAAATCCTTGCAAAAATAACCCAGTTACATGATGGAATCAATCCAAATTTGTATTATTGACCAGATGTGCCTGTCTGGCTGTCAGTATCAACTGCAGAGAGCAGACAAGAAATCTCAATCATATTTTCGACTTCCCTGGGAACTTGACAGCACTAAAAACGAGACTGTAAAATACTTTCTAGAGACACATATAACTATTTCAACTTGGATTCTTCAGCATTTGTTGCCACATCTGATGGCGATTCCTAGTGCCAAGATATTCCTCTCAAATTCCCTGTCCTGTACCAGTACATTGTAATGCAGTACAGTGTATCACCACAGAGTCTGTATTATACAACAGGACCAACAATTTAGAACCACTGTTAGGACCCATATGATGAATATATATACAGACATTAACACAAAGATCAGTACTGTAATGAACAACTCTGACAATTTGTTTAACCAGAGCTGCAGTATAAACTACTCCGGAAAAACCATGAACCACATTTGAAAAATATATATAAATACCTTTTGAAAGCTCACAAGAGTAATTTTAAACATTTTACTGAATGAACCTTTGTTCTCTCATTACAACAGAGATTAAGATAATATGGAGTTCTCTTATAACAATAGGGAGTTCTGAAACTACAGTTTCAGAAATACTTCTGGACTATTATTACTCTGAGATACAAAGCAGCTGCAGCTATGTTATTTACATTGCCACTAAGTGGCAGAAGACGAAACAAGGACAGAAGATGACAGTCATAATGCTTTGAACATATTTGTCTTTAACAATAACAGGGTATAAAATTAGGAAGCTGATACTTCAATTGCCCCTCAAACCTTGACTTACTGACAAGTCCCTCGGTCCTGAGGAAAGCATGAACAGATTTGAAAAAGAAACTTCTACACAGTTTTGAAATTGTGAAACATGTATAGAAAGCCCTGATAAGAACCAAGACAAGTCATAGGTGTGTAGATAAACTAGGAAGTGAGATACAGCAAAAGGCAACAAAAGCCGTTGCACAGAACTGGCTGCAAGCCAGGGAGGTTCTGACAAGAGGTGATATCAACAGAGGTCCTGGTCAGATTTGTGAGGAAAAAGGCACCAGTACCTTAAAGAGACAGTCAAAAGGAGACATGAAACGTCAAAGAACAGGAAGAAATACCACTATAGTTTCTATTTTCAAACTAAAAATACTTAAAGAAATAATATTTTTCTGGTAGGCTGATATAATAACAATTTAGGATATAGGCCAGTCATTCAGAAGTTAAGAATGAGATACTTCAAAAAATTGTCCAAATAAGCACGTAGGATATGTGTAATATTATGCATTACAACCTTAGTGACAGCTGGTAAATCATCGAAGTGGAAGACTGGAAGTTAATGAAAACTGTCCCTGAGATATTTTCCTATAAAGAATTTTATTAGATTTTCATAAGAAAATAAATTTTTTAAAAAACCAAACAAAACCAAACCAAAACAAACAAACAAATCCCAAAAAACAAAACAAACAAAAAATCAACCAACCAAAAAACCAAAACCAAAACAAACCCCAACCTTACAAAAGTACAAAATGCAAATGTATGTTAAGATGTACTTAACATGAAAAATAAACAGAAAGAATTATTTCTTTCTTAAACAAGAGAACATTTAGCAAACATGCTTCTTCCCTGTTCACTTATTTAGTTGTCCATCAGCCAACTTCAGATGACTGGTTACTATCTAAGCAAATGAGGAGATTCTCTGTTTATGGTGTATTTTACAAAAGAGGTTACATATCCATAGAGTGATCTGTAGGATGGGATAAATCTATCCTAGCTAATAGTAAAGTCCTGTTTATCTTTCTTGGAATATTGCATGAAAATAGAAGACACAAACACACTATAAAGCATGCAACAGGGAGAAATTATCTACACAGAGGGTGTAAAAAAAAACAAAGATCCAGCTCTATCCAGCTCTAACCTCCCTTCCAAACCAAATCCTTTATCACTGTTTAACAAGCCATTAATAAGCAGACTTGTGTTAAATAGGGAGGAGGAAGACTGCTGGAAAAAGAAAATAGACCAATCTTCAAATCAATCCCCTCTTGAAATGAATGAGATGAGAATCCAGGAAAAATAAATACAAGAGAAAGCGTAGAAAGGAAACACGACATTCACTCACATAAAATTTTCTGGATATTCACTCAAGGCCATATCAATGATATTCAAAGCATCATGATAGTGTTTCTGGGCTGATAGCAAGAGTGCAAGGAGATGAAGAGAGTTGGCATCATCTCCTTGTAGTTGCAGAGCCTGACGAACATAACCCAAAGCTTCTGGTATCTGATTTAAAAAAAAAAAAA
>VWZT01009513.1:1729629-1746024 GCA_013397055.1 Pachycephala philippinensis
AAAAAAAAAAAAGGCAGAAAAAGAAAGCACCACTATTAGAAGTATTGCCTTTTACTTGATGGACATCCATAAAATTGTCAAAACGTTCACCCAGATAACATGTAGAATTCTATACGCTCCTGTAAGACACTGCTCAGAAGTTTAAAATGGACCTGGATGCTCTGCAGTGAACACTGAAAATTAAACAATATATTAACCCTGAAAAGTAAGATACGTGTTTTTATAAAAGAGTTCTCTTCAGCCCCTTAAAGTATTCTCTTTCAAGTCCTGGCTGTATTTCTACATGATTTTGAAAATATTTTATTTGCAATGCTTAACTGAAATGTACAGTTAGACAGCAACAATAACTTTTCTTTATGTAGAATTTCATTATCTCCTCAGCTGCCTGTGTTTTTGTTCAAAGGAAGTACAGTAAGTGTTAAAACCAGGAAATTTAATTAAGCAACACAAGAATTTTGGAATTCAGAAGTACAGAGTCATAGCCTGCTACTCAAAAATGTTTTGTGCTAGTAAAGTGACAACCCATTCCGCTCTGAAGAGACACAGTCCAAGGTCTGTGCTGCTCATTAGCGATGAAAAGTAGTCACCTAGAGAATGTAAACAACTGTGCTCAGGGCTACTTTGTGAAATAAACATGACATAGGAAGAGGTTTACCATGATATAGAGAAAGCAGTTCCACATTATCCAAATTCATGTGATGTATGGTAGAATGCCTTAAACATACCAGGTGTACGAGCTGGACCAAGCTCTGATCGCTTTTATAGCGTCAAAATATTTTCCAGTTTTCTTAAACACTTCTTTGTAATTTTGTTCACAGTAACCAAGCCTCAGACAGGCATTCAGGAAGGGCACAGATATTAGCCTGTACTCAAGATTTAAGCACTGTCAAGATGGTTAAAGACTAGATTCAGGAGCTCCACTCTCCAGGATCTGAGCAGAGATTACATATAATGGGTAAAAACATTGTAAAAACTGACTTTTTTCTCTCTCTCTCTAGCAATATAAATGCTGAAGTAAGTGGAATTACTTCTGTCTTATTTCTGATCCTAGAGCTGGAAATATTGGCAGAACTCTGGAGAACTGCATAAGACTGAAAGTATTTGGAGAGACTATTTCTGAGTTTTCTCCCTATATATGAATATGCGCACAAGGAAAAACACGTTTTTATTGAAGAAATATTCATCTGCATTCATCAACAGATACAAACTCTAATCTTCATATGACAGCATGATGCTGCACTTTTAAAACATAACTAACCTGTCTGGATATGGCAAGCTGCAGTGCCAAATAAAATGCTGCCAAATGATCCGTTGGAGACAAACTGTGAGCCCTTGAAAACAAAGAAACAAAACAAAAAGTGAATTTTCCCCCCGTTCAGACAGGTTAGACATACCCATAAATACATATATATTCATTTATTCATATTCAGATCTCTTCACTACATGTATACTCATATTTTAGTTGAAGTGGTGTTCATTTCAGCAATTTTTCTTATACTTCTTAATCATCCTTGATTTAAAGGAAGCACCTTGGGACATGAAAAATCATTTTTAACAGAAAATAATTATGTCATTTCAGCTGAAATCTTAAAAATAAATCTTTAATACAAAATGATTCTTCAAATAAATTATACTCCTAAACAAACACTAGATGTCATTACTTAGAAAATTTATAATAAAAATCATTAAATGAATTTTTCTTACAGGAAAAAAAGAGAAAAAAAATCCAAACATGAATTCCCAAAACACCATGCCTTTAAAGAGATGAATTGTATCAACTTTTTTCCACCTTTTAAAAAAATTATGTTTGTTCTTTTCTTTTTACAGTTCCGGTAAAATGCACGCTCTGAGTCTGAGTCATTTTACTATCCTACGGAAATTGTTCGTGCAATACACTCTACCGTTTCCCCCTGTAATGCAATCTTTCAGCTGCAAGATAAGAGCTTTTAAGCAGGGGGATGCTTGAGCATAAAGACACCAAAAAAAAAAGTATGGCTGTACCCCAAAATGATGTGTAGTAAGTCCTGGGCAGGAAGCCTGGAACTATTTTTTAATTTATATTTGTTGCATTCTTTTAATGGAGGCTCATTTAGAACTATGATGTGCAATACTCATCTTTGGAACATCTAGTGAGTCGCTTCCGTTGGGAGGAAGGATCAAAATTGACCTTTAAACCACTAAAACCACAAAGAACCTTCTGCTTCTGACCCGTGCATTTCTGTCTTCTCAAGTGCAAAGAGCTGTACAGGTCCCTTAGTTTAGCAACTACACCCAGCATGCTTCAAAGCAGTTTTAAGTTATCAAGGGACAGTTCCATATTTTGTTAACTTCACCTGTAAATTGGAGACTAGATGCACAGGTAAAGCCTAACAGTGTCCAGGACCTGTCCTTTTTAAAATTTCAATTCACAAATTAAGCAATACTAAACAAGAACAAGAGACTTTAACTTAGAGAGTGCTTCTTCAGTCACCCAAGCTTCAGATAGTGAAAGAATAAAGCTGTTACCATCTATCTACCATTTGGTGAGGTCTGTGAAGCTTCAGTTCACACCAACCACAGGAAAAGAACTGAAAGTCTTCCAAGATTAAAAAAAAAAAAAAAAAAAAAAAAAAAAAAAAAAGAAAAAAGCTGGTGAAACAAACACCCCCTCAGTACTGTGTGGAGAGAGCAACAAGCACCTTCTTGAATGGCCACCATCACAAATTGGTAAGCCTTGAAATCTGGCTCAGGCAATGGTCCAAAAAGTAAATGTATTTCTTCAGGAATTGGTCCTCTAGGTAGGTGATTTTAAAAACGCAGAAAAAAATTATTTTAAAAGAAAGGCACATCAAAATACACAGCCCAGTACAGGCTGCTTGCTTAATAAACTGGTAGGAGATGAAGAATTCAACTTCCTTTTCCTGGAAAACATTTATTTTTCAGATGTAGTAAGAGAAAGTGGACATGACTGGTATGCTGGGTGAAAGACAACACAACACACAACCAAGCAACAATATTTGAACCAAGACTGAGAAAGAGTAATTTCACAGTGATAAGAAGCTGAATATTGACATGACCTGGCAATGTGCTTTTACAGGCCAGAAAGCCAACCATGTGTTAGGCTGTATCAAAAGAAGTGTGACCACAGGGCAAGGGAGGTGATTCTCCCTTTCTTTTCCACCCTCATGACACCCCCATGGAGTGCTGTGTCCAGGTCTGGGGCCTCCAGCATAGGGAGGATATGGACCTGTTGGAGTAAGTCCAGAGGAGGGCCACAAAAATGACCAGAGGGCTGAAGCACCTCTCCTTTGGAGACAAGCTGAGAGAGTTGGGATTGTTCAGCCTGGAGAACAGAAGGCTCAGGAAAATGTTACAGCACCTTCCAGTACCTAAAGGAGTCCTACAAGAGAGCTGCAGAGGAGGTTTCTAAAAGGGCATATATGGATAGGAAAAGGGGTGGTGTCTTCAAATTGAAAGAGAGTAGGTTTAGATTAGATATTAGGAAGAAATTCTTCACTATGAGGGTGGTGGACACTGGAACATGTTCAGAGAAGTTGTGGATGCCCCATCCCTGGCAGTATTCAAGGCCAGGCTGGATGGGGCTTTGAGCCATCCAAGAAGTTGACTCTCAGAATTTTGGGAATCACTATACTAAACTGCAGAATAGGGTCAGCAGACGCTGAACTGGAATGGGTTAGCTTCAGACTATGGTCCATTTCATCCCTTGCTGTTTCAAGAACCCTCAGAAGAAAGCAATTCACTACCAGGGTCTCAAAAGTAGTGAACTAGCAGAATTGGTGAAAAATGGTTAGCACAGTCTTTTTGAAACAGTGATGATTAAGTCAGTAGTGGTAAGAGGGATGGGTGAGGAACTGAGGTATAAACCAGGAGGTAGAAAGTTCAGTTTCAACGTGAAGAAAATGCTGAAGTAGTAAAAAACTCATTAAAACCACTAAGGAACAGGAAGAGCAATGTTAAAACATATTTACATACAGAGGAATTGCTAAGACAACACACAACAAAGAAGGACCAACACATACCAGCTTCACTCTAAAGCTACCTGCAAAACACTTTTTCAATCCTATCCCCTCAGATACAAAATCACCACCGAAAACCCAGGACTTCATTTTCACATTAATGCACAAATCTGTTTCCCTACATTTAGGCTTATCTCACCAAAGAAGGGTTTTCAAGGGTATACAAACATAAAAGACATATTAAATGCTGCAGCCCTTTTGCCAGCTTTGTCATCAAGATTTGTTTCTGCTATAATTAGGGTAGAAATGTTCTCATTCACATGTTTATTGTCATTTCGTTTGCAGAGTCCATGAGAATGAACTGCTGTCATCCCCAGTAGCACTGCTTCCAGGTAATGCGCTTGGGAGATGACATTTGCATTGTCATTGCCTACACTGTTACACCTCCAGACAGAATTTTCATTTTCCCCTAGCTTACTACCTCCCCACCACCTGCACTTCACCCCTCTGCCCCAGCAGCACGGCCTCAATTATTGCTCTGCTTCTACAGAGATAATTGCAAAAGCCTCCTATACAATCTGATCAGTGGACAGCTCTTAGAAACACTATCTCATGAACCATGACTTGAAACCTTACATCATGTGGTTTTTCCTTCTAGATCAGAATATTTGAACAAATATTTTATACTAGAGAGCAACACAAATGTCTTTAAAAAAAGGGAAATCCTTAGAAATCAATTTAGGTAATGCTGGCAGAAAATGATGGAAATAAATGCTAAAGAAATACATTCTGTTCTCATGATGGGAGACTCCCAGAGGTGAAGCTGTCATTACACAATCTTTTACAAGTCTCTCTTTTTAGCACATAATAAAAGCTTTGCACTACATATAGCAGAACGAAATGGAAAGATCAACACCCACTCACCTCTGAAATGCAAGAAGAGCCTTTCTCTGCAAGACCTCTTGCATCCCTCGCAAAGATGCTAAAAAGGATATATTTAATCAGTGATATGAACGATGATGAGATTTCATTCCACACACTAATTGAAGAAGCTTTAATACATTGACTGAAAAAATGGTTGCACATAGAAGCTTGAATTTTCTATCTACCATTCTGCCAGGTATCCTTTTTTAGGCAGGATGGGAATTTCCAAACGTGAATGTTTATTCCTATCTTACCATCAGTAGCCTGCAGACTGTAAGTCAATCCCAGTGCCAAGTAGCCTTTTGCTTTGAACTCTGATGTTTTGTCCCCGAGATCAACAACTGCTTTGGCAAATCTTTCAGCTTCTTCCAACTGAAAATATTATAAAACATCCATGTTAGTCTAAAACTAGCTAAATCTTACATTATAATGATAAGAATGTTCAGAATGTCCACAACGTGTATTACACACACTGAACCTGTTAAAATCTCAGCCATGATTGCTTTGAAGAACTATTTCATTTTTCATTAGGCTTCGTTTTCTTGCTAAACACTGAGTAAAAACCACAGATTTTAACCTGAAACACCTATTCCTATGGTTGAAAGAAATCTGGCACAAAACACACTTACTGTGCTTTTGCCTTTTTTCTTTCTTTTTTTTCCAATAAAAAGGTATGTCTGGTCCATATATGCCATGTGCCATTTTTGCACCTTATAAATAGAGTTCTTGACCCATGAACCATTTATTCAGGAAAATCAATCACAAGAACTATGGCTCCAACCTTGTAAAAAACCAGTATATCCATGAAGAACTCTGCTTTGAATACTGCATTGCTGAATGGATGCAAAACATTCTCTGTTCATAAACAGAGAAACATGTAAAAAATCAAGGTTTAACTGCACACCCATGCTAGCACACTATTTAATAATCTAGAAAGAAAAAAAACTCATTTGAATCTATTCCAATAACTGTAAATGCTAAGTACAGTAAGCTACTCCATACGGACTCAATCCATAGGGAACAATTTACAGAACTAGGATATACCTTAATTAAGGCTATATTTTTGTCAGCTTTAGCAAGCCATGTTTGTGCTACTACACCACTTTCTCAATTTCTGTATGTGACCTTTCCCTTCTCTTTTCCTTCTTTTAAAAATATACTCATTCTTCTAAAAATTACACAATTATCTTGAAAACAACATGATGATCTTTGATCACTTTAATGTTTTTTGTACAGATACACCGATTTCAAGTTTATCTAAAATACAACTCAACTCTCCCTACTACGAATTCATAAACCACAGCTACCTGCAAACATGGTAACACCAGAAGAGTCTCTTGATTATAAAAGATTTGTCTCAGTATCTTCCAAAAATTTAGCTTCCTCTTGCAGAAAATAACAGAAGTCTAAGTTGCATTTATAATCTGTCTTCCAACAACGTTTCAATTTCCATACATTTTAAGCTATGTCTTAGACCAGTATCAAAATATGCTACCTTGATAAACACAACCACTGTCAAGTATTTGAAATTAGCCATTCAAACAGGGATGTACATGTGCACATACATATCTGTGCTGTGTTTTTAGATATGCCCAAGTGCATGCAGTCACTGTGCAAAAGTATTTGTCACATCTCTAAATCAAGATTTTAGTACAGCTCTTGCTGAGAAGACAGAGGGCAAAGCTTACCCAGTGCAGAGATCCCATACAGAGCTTTGCAGCAAGAAGTGGAATAGTTGCATCATCTGGTTTCAAACGTATACATTCCTTCAAGACTTTAACAGCTCGAGCAGACTGTTTAAAACATTTTCCATTGAAATTACTAAAAGCATAAATATGTTTCACAGATAGAAGATTCCTATTTCCACCATTTACTTTATTTTTCCTTTGTGAAGGAGACATTACCACACATTTTGGTGACAATTTGTCACAACTCCTCAAGCCAGTGAAAGACAAGAGTTTAGGCACTGCTGTTGTTATTTAACTCCTATGAACTATCGTTAAGCATCCCCAGAGAAACATTTGCTAGGAATGTAATTCCAATGGTACACAATTCAGAAAAGTCTTGAGATGCATTTAAAGCTTTGCTAGGCCTGTAAACTCACACCATTTGAGCCAGGCAAATGAAAGAGAAGGAATGGGACAGAGTTTTCTAAACAAGCAGTGTTTTGTTGTTCTCTGGGAGTTAAAACAGCACATAGGAATAGGTCTGATATAAGATAGAATGGCACTGCTCCTCTTTTTTTAAACTTATTTGCCTCCACCCAATCACAGTTTGGAAGATAAAGCAAATAGAGTTGGAAGAAGAACCAAGTCTCTTCAGAACCAATGTGCTGCTAAAATATTTTCTAAGGAAAATACATTCCTTTCCCCCATACTGATAATAAACAAAATATTCCCATCGAGAATTATATTTTAGAAAAGTAGTTGTTTACATTACATAATGAATGTCATTTATTTTCTGTAACATGACAGGGAAAAGCAGAAAGAACTGAAAACAAAGAATTGCATCTAAAAACATAAGTTCCTAGTTTATATAAAATTTTTTAAAAATCCTTTAGTTGCACGGAATACACAGTCTCAAAGGCAGCAATATTAAGGAAGATAAAGTCAGAAATATCCAAAGAAAAAAAAAAAGCAAGAGTATCACGAATCAGCTTTAATTTGTATCTAAGTATAAAATAAATTAAGTCATCAAAAGCACACTTAAACAAGTTTTACAGGATAATAAGATCTGGTATAATTCACTTGTATTCAATCAGCTTATTTTAAGATTATTGGCAAGATAGTTGTTATCATCACCCAAGTTAGAAACTGTTCAAATAACAACATTCTTTGTACAGCACTGGGAATAAACTCGGGATTACAGCATACTTAGTTGGTTCAAGGATTAGAATTATTTTCAGAAACACTACAGATGAAAGCTATGGAAGTGCTAAACACTGTTATCAAATGCCATCAATACAAGAATTATATTTAAAAATTCTAGACTTACTTTTCCTGCTGCCATCAAGGACAATGCAAACTGATACCAGAGATGGAACTCTTCAAATGCAAACTTCATGGCTCTTTCTAAACACTAAATATGGGGAGTAAAGTGTTATTTAAGGTCATGTTCTTCAATTATTGAGAAGATAATTTAGTATCTAACATCTAGTAGTATTATCTAGTAGTATTAAGATTTTCTTATAGACTCTTATCTAACATACATGTAATAAAAAATTTAAATTATTCAAATACATGAAAACAGCTGTCAGATTCTATATGGAAAAGAGAACTGATTTCCCATTTACTATGTTTGTTTAAATACTCCTGCTGGTACTGTATGATGTAGTCTGAAAGAAGGAATGACGAATATCAGCTTACTGAAGATACCATCTGTAAAAAGTAGGAGATAAGTCTTAAGTGAAAAGGAAAATCATACACACTCTCTTCCTAAGCCGTGAACACTTAATAAGCAATGCTACCACAAGCACTTACAAGTATCACTTAAAAGGAGGGGTGGTATATAAAGATTCACCTTGAAGTATTATTTCTATTTGTAAAAATTTCACATTCCATATTCTGCTGAGATTTTAAACAAACTAACTGAATGCCAAAAGGCAAATCATTATTAATACACTGAGATTAAATATATGAAATTAGCATTATACACTAATTTTGAATGTTTCATATCTGCTGTTGTCAATAAGAATTATTTCATTTTGCTACGTTAATTTTAACTAATTAGGCCATTTCTAAATAGTAGAAAGGTGAAACACTTTTCTGGAATAAACTGATTTAGGAATTAATTTTCTACTCTGTAGAGTCCAATTACATGAAGCAGCTTTTCTGCTCTGACAGCTACAGTGTATATGCTAAACCATAAAAGCATGAATTATTTTTCCCATATAAACTCAGCCTTAACATTACAGAAAGCACAACCAGGTGTGCAGTGTGTTCCCACACTAGACCAGAATCTGAAGCAAAGAACAGCACTGAAGAGGAAACAAAACAGAAGTGCATTATTTGCTACATGTAACTAATGTATGCTAGAATTTATCCTACTACAAAATGTCCAGTATCAAGACTATTACTTAATAGAATTTTTATTATATTATTGTAAAGGAATGAAGTGTCTAAAACCAAATACTTTCTAATATTGCTATTAAAGGTTCATCATCAGATTGCATGTGTAGTAAGTTAATTGAATGTCTATCATGAAAAACAAGAGAGGATTTATTTTCCCATTGGACTTTTCATATGTGAAAACAAAAAGAGCACAGAAAGAAACAAGTAAGTTATGTGTGATTTCTTCTATTATTTTAGATACTTCACAGAAATGCATATGTAAGGCTCCCTGTACTGTAAAAAATGTAAAATTTCTTTTCTAGGCCTTGCTCAATTAAAAATTAATTACCAATTCTAGCTGCAGAAAATTAGGTTTAAGAAATTGATACTTTAGGGTTTTATAATTTTGCAACTCTAAGGGCACAGGACACAACTGCAGGTTATCCTAAAAGGCTTGAGTTTCAACATACTAATAAAATATCTGCCATTCCTTTTGCTTGACTTCAAGTTCTATTTACTTGGCCCTGCTCAGTAAGAAAAGTGACAAGTTACATGATTTTTCTTTTCTTTGTAAGATGACAAAAGTGGCCGTCAGCGTATGTGGGGGTAAGGGATGAATGGATGGATGTGTTTGTGACCTACACAACAACATGAAAACCTCTTAAACTGGCTTCTTCTGAACAAAGTAACAACAAGGAATTCCAAAGACCTACAGGCTCTAACAAGAAATATATAACAAGCAATAGTCACCAGGAAGACTGCAAGGTAAGATAATGTTCAGGATAATGGCAATTGACTTAACTACTTGAAAACACATTCTGGTCAATCCCTCTCCTATGGAAAACGTAACTGTTGACATTGCCTTGTAAATAATCACAAATCACTATATGAACAGGCTATGTTGAACACATTACTGAATTTGGTTGTTTATTACTATGGTCTCCAGAAAAGTATATGCTTGAAGTTAGAGAGCTGAAAGATGAAATGATGAAAATGTAGGAAAATTTCTCGTCTGGAAAACATCTCTTCTAGTAGGACACTTGTAAACTCAATACCTTGCATCCTACAAAGCTTAAAAACTTAACTTGATTACAACCAGAGTACTTTTGTTTAGGAAAGAATTGACCGTATAAAGTTCCTTCATCTAGTTGAAGCTACCCTAAGAAATTGAAAGCCCATGATATACAAACTCGATATAAACGTGAGCCTTTTTCAGTTAAGAACGTGACTTGGCATTAGAACAGTTTAACAAGGATGAGACAGATTTTTGATCACTTAATGTTCTTATAAAACAACCAACTACTTCTGTACATAATCAGCTATAGCTAAACCAGAAGGCAGCAATAAGATACTGGAACTGGTGGGTGCATACCATTGCCACAGTTAGAATAATTTCCCAATTTCTGATTTAATCTACAACAGCTCCACTACAGCAATCAAAATCAGCTCAAAGAGAATGAAGCCCTAAAAAATTAAATGCCTATTATATAACTGAACAGAATATTTTAACAGTTCTGAATTTGTGTTTATTATAATACTTCAAATTATAAAAGTTACAGACTATGGGCAGCAGGATTTGAGGGCAGATATCTTCTACTCACTAAACTGTAAGAGTTTCTTGAAGTCTATGTTCTCCACTGTGCTTTGAATGACAAGGATAGGAGGAAATGAGATGTTCTAAACATTTCCTGATAAGATCCTGCTGCAGCTGTATATCTGGAATATCTGTATGCTAAAATAAGTATTGCTTATTATACCAGGTCTTCATAAGATCTTTTTTTTCATATTCAGGAAAGATAGTTCATGTACATATAACAAATACATTTTAATTATTCTGTACTGAAAGTATTTTTCAAACATAGTGGAATTATTTTCTTATTTTCAAAAAGAACATTTCAAAATAATATACACACGATTTTGTTGCAATATTACTACAAAGAAGCTAGATTAAAAGATGCTAGGTTAAAAAAAACAAACAACAACAACAACAAAAACAACAAGAAGAAAACACCTTAAAACAAGCCTTAGGTAGACTTCAGCTTTCAAAGCCTAAGGCCATGACTAAAAACCCCCAACTAAGAAGCTCGTCAAACATGAAGTCTCTCCTACTTTCCAGAAATTTATGGCCCTGCTTTTGTCTGTAATGAAGATCACCACCAGCACAAGAAGCTCCAAAAAGGCACTGAAATCAAAGATCTAAGTCAAGGTAAAACATCTTCCACTATTTAGAACATTCAGTTGTGCTCAAAGCACAGAAGGAACAAGCAGTACCATCTGTCAGCTACAGGAGCAATCACACAAGCAGTGAGGGAAACGAGTGCTGTGCTTTTCTCTGTGTGAGGGGACTGCAAGTCTTTCCTTCTGCCCTTCAGGGTAATGTCCTACACTTCGACACTTGGCTAAGAACATGTCTAAGACATACCTCTAGCTTTTCTGATGAAGCCAAAACCCTTCCCTGTTAAGAAATGTATGAAGAACTGGAAGGAAGAAATTGTATCTATTGTGACATAAATGCTACCCAGAGTATCCCAAAGGAGACAACAGAGAATCCCAGGAATGTGTAATGTTCCCATAAATATAATGGTTGTCTAACATTCTAAAAAAGACAAAAAATCTACAACAAAAAAAACCCCAATAAAACTATCATGACACCAGACAAAACATAAGAATCCAATTTGGAACCCAGGGCTGCTCTATCCTTGCCCAGTTGCTAGGCTACTTTATAAAATGGAAAGGCTGCCAGTCACTTAAAGAAAAAAAGAAATCAAAGTTTTCACGGTTTTTTGGTGTCTTGGGTTTTTTTATAATACTTGTTGATGTCTCTTGTTTCAGAAGTTCTAGACTGAAATATACGGATGGGCCACCTCTTGCACCTTTGGTGCACCCACCTAAAACCATATGAAGGTGATAGTGTCTACCAAGTAAATGGAAATTTCCATTTTCCAAGTAAATGGAAATATTCCTGATTAGATTATGTTGTAGGGCTGGTCCTGTGTTAGCTCCGTACTCCTTTGTTCTGTGAAACACCTTCCATTTACTGATTTAAACTAACTTGTATCCCAGCTGGCAGCTATGAAATACTTTCAAGAAAAAGGATTCCCAAACTGAGGGTTTAACATCATGTGAGATACAGATTAATGGGTGACTTTCAACATATACCAGAGAAGAACTAAAGCACCCTTTTTTCCATCTTTTTTCTTAATAGAAATCCTCTATTATGGTAGAGAGAAAGCGTTTCTCACCAAATCAATTCCTGGGTATGCCTTCCTAGCACATGTGCTGAAGTATTTCCTGGATACCAATAATTAACTGTGGTCAGCAACAGTACCCTGCTGCTGGGTGAGCGCTGTCAGAGCAGCAGAAAGATCTGCTCTGCCCAAACAGCTGTAGCTGTTTCTCAGGTATAAAACTGTTAGCAATACTTGGCAGTTTCCTGAAGAAGTTGCCACAATCTAACAAAACACAAGCATGCTACCTAATGAAACATAAGACATTGACGTAAGTAACACATTACCCAAAGACCTGAAAAATTTTTTATTAACTTCATTTCCTTTTTATTAACTTCAAGATGATTACAGACTGTAAGGACTATGAATCACCTCAAATACTAAGAAGTTTAAAAGAAAGTTTTCTTCTTTCTGAATGAAAATCCTTTTTCATTCATTACAAATATTTTTCCTAGGAAATTATATCTATAATTTTTATATCCAGAACAGCTTTTATTTTTTGCCATTCCTTCTTGTTCTGCCCAATTAATGTGTACCTTTTTAAGCAGACCCAAGCATCCCCACCTAAAAATCATGTGAATTTCTGCGGCATTATACATTTACCACATCTTCCACACAACTTCTCTGTTTGGCCACCTCAAGTCACTTGCATAAACTTCAACAGTAAACATTTTGGGGTGGAAACTACCTCCTGTATTTATCAAGCAGTCAGAATAACAGTGTCCTATATTAGTTTTAACCCTTTATTACTACCACAAATAACATGATTATCAGAAAACAGCAATGATGACACAGAGGAATATTCACTACGAACAACAAACCTCTGAAAGCATTTCATATTGGCCTCTTCTTCCCAAGGCTATCGTAAGTAAATCGTAGACTACAGATGCACTTTGCAAACTGATGATACGATCATTCTTGTGTTCTGGTATTCTGCTCAGCACAGCATCACGGTTAGCCTGAAACACACCACCAAGAAAGAAACCAAGTCAGCCACTGTAATTCAAGCTATATTTTCACTCAAGTAACTACCATCCTGTTCGACCTCACAGACAGCAGTTGCTATAAGGGATACAGAGAGATAGTATCTGATACTAATTTACAGATAGAAAGAATCACAAATTTTATATATTCGTGGCAAGACTGATGTTTCTACATAGACTTATTTTTAATTACTTCATTCTAATTCCATAAACTAAGTTATGTATTTAAAATTATTGAAGAGTTCTCAGAAACAAAAGAAGGTATATTTTCAATACAATGGATATTCATCTTCTAAAATTTCTTTTTACTTTTTGTGTGCTATTAAAACATATTAAAAGGATCTTCAAATCCTCTATTTCAGCTTTCATAAAATAAGGCTACCAACTTCTTTTCTCTTCACAACATTATGACACTATCATCTAACTTGTGAATGGTAACATGCCCAGGATAACCCACAATCACCTTCAGGAGTTCCTAGTGAGAAGTGAAAACTGATCCTGGTTCTGGGCACAGCTTTGGAATCAGGCCATGTTTGCAGTAAGGGTTTGTACTTTAAAACCTGTTTCGTGAAAGGCACATTGCAAACCTAATTCCTTAAGTAAAGTGTTCCTTTTGGGAAGGAAGAAAGCTGAGCTAGAAATGGATTAAATTAATTGACCGTGTTCACAGAGAAATCATGTTCAAGAGTAAAGAACAAAATTTGGGTCTCAGAGTAGCTAGTACCTCCCTGAACGACCCAGTGCTTCTCCCACTTTACCATCAAGCCTGTGAAAACACATTATCTTGCTATCTTACCTATTTCTAGTTTTCTTGGTGTTTAATATCCCCATTGGTCCAAATGCTAGTATATCTGGTAGTCTGAAATCAGAAATCAAAGATACTTCTCTCTCCGCATCCCCCTCTAATTTTTTAATTTCACAGGGCATGGCCCCCTTAAGTACATTTACTTAAATACACTAAATTTTAATAGGCAGCTTATTTCCCCCTCTTTCAGATGCAAAAAATGACACACAATAAGGGATAATACATTTTTTCTCCACTTTAACAGGGTAATCTCAGGAATTATCAACTGAATAATCCACTCCTTGGTTTGAAACAACCCCACACATACATACACACACACCCACCCCCACACCCACCCCCAAACAGACATTTTGCTTTATTTTGATCAAGGAGTCTTTGGCTTTTCTTTTTACACTGCATAAATATTTGGTCAACTTCAAGAACTTCTTTTTAACTCCACCTCTAATCACTATTTGACTCAGCTCCTTGCAAGTTTTGAACAAGCTGTTATCTATCACTTCTTATGAAACAATGGTTGACAATGCCAAAGCACGAGGATGTCTCATAATTATTACAGATATCTTGTGTATTTGAACAACCATTTTCTTGATAATTATAAAACAGAATGTACGTAGGAACTTACATGCACAGTATTTCAGAACTGCCATGGTCTCACACACTCTAAGGTGTGAAAGTGCAGTGTGCCATCTGGCCACACTTACACGCTTTAAGCCTGTAACACACTTGAGCAGCATAACTCAGTGCAGCCTCAGTAAAAGGAAGGATACACTCAGCCATCTTTCCACTGGTTAAGAATCACACCTAAAGCTGAGCCCAGGAGGTGGTGATCAGTGACACAAAGTCCAGCTGGAGGCCAGTAACTAGTGGTGTATTCCAGAGACTGATACTGGGCCTGATCCTCTTCATGACCCCAAGCAAGTTTGCTGAACTGATACGTCAAAGGGCTGTGCTGCCATCCAGAGGGACCTCAACAGGCTGGAGGAATGAGCTGACAGGAACCTCATCAAAGCCTTCAGAAAAGACTTAGAAGTGCTAAGTCCTGCACCTGGGAGGGAACAAACCCAGGCACCGTACACGCTGGGGGCCCCCCAGCTCAAAGGCAGCTTGACAGAAATGCACCGGGGGGTCCTGGTGAACACCCAAGGTGAGCAGGAGCCAGCAAGATGCCCCAGCTGGGAAAAAGGCTTTGATAGCCCAGGCTGCATTAGCATCAGTGTTGCCAGCAGGTCAGTTCAGCACTTCCCCTCAGTTCAGCACTGGTGAGGCCACACCTGCAGTACTGGGTCCAGTTCTGGACTCCCCAGCACAAGAGACATGGAGCTACTGCAGAGAGTCCAGAAAATGCCCACTAGGATGTATTAGACATCAGAGTATCTATTCTATGAAGAAAGGCTGAGAGAGCTGTGACTCTTCAGCCTGGAAAAGACAATGCTCAGGAGGGGAGCCTTATCCATGTTAGAAATATCTGAAGGGAGGATACAAGGAAGAGGGAGCCAGGCTCTTTCCGGTGGTGTCCAGTGACAGGACTAGAGGCAACGGGCACAAACTGAAACACTGATAGTCCCCTCTGAAGATCAGAAAACTTTTTTTTTTCCTGTGAGGGCTAATGAGCACCGGCACAGGCTGTCCAGGGAGGCTGTGAAGTCTCTCTCCTTGGAGATACTCAAAAGATGTCTGGACAGAGATGCAGCCTGCTCCAGATGGCCCTGCATGAGCAAAACAAAATGACCACCAGAAGTCCCTTCCAACCATAGTCATTCTGGGATTCTGTTAGCACAACTCAGCTGACATGCAGCAACACATACGTGCACTGTAACATGAGGATGTGAGATCATAGAACCACAGGATGGTTTGGGTTGGAAGGGACCTTTTAAAGATCATTCTGCCATGGGCTGGGAGACTTTCCACCAGACCAGATTGCTTAGAGCCCTGTCCAACCTGGCCTTGAATGGGGCTTTTTCTTACTAATTCACAGACAATGAAAGTAAGGGATCATACTACTTTAATAATACAATTGCATATCAAAACACTAACGATTACTCAGTCTTCTCTAAGTGTTATTTCTTTCCCAAATATTGGTTTCAGAATCATAAATCACATACTACTTAACAACTACTACAGCTAGAAAGTTAGCATGCACTGAAGCTGGAATAACAGGTCTCAACTCTCAGAAAGGTAAGTTTGTAATGATGAATATTTTTATGCTCAATCTTCCCCTTTCCCCCCTCCAAAACTAATTTGAACAAATGACTTAACCAAAGTAAGTCAATCATGTCAAAGATTTTATACTCCCCCGAAACAAACTCTTTTGCCTGAAATAATCTGCAATAATTACTGTAAAAAAAAAAAAAAAAAAAGAAAGCTAACACATGTACCAGTCCAAACATGGAAAGGATGGGAATGGGACACGTTTTCGTGGTTCCCTGGCAGACCATGGGTTAAACGAATGCT
>VWZT01009513.1:1746086-1788233 GCA_013397055.1 Pachycephala philippinensis
CTTGCTAAAGGTATATGCTCTACAGTGACAGCATTTGATATAATTAGGCAGAACTAATTCACAAAGGAAAAGCTGTAAGTAACCTGAAATGACACTTAACAAGGCAGTACTTTTAATTTGGTTTTTGGCTTCTTAATGATGATGTGTAAGGAACTACACATGCAAACACAGCAATTAATAGTCAGATCTTGCAGAACTGGGACTGCTTTCACTTCACACCAAGACCACAGTTCACATCAGAATTTTGTATATCTTCACTGCTGCTCAGGCACATTACGGAGGCACAGGCAGCACCTCTCAGTGGGAAGTACATACTGCAGCAAAACCAACATATGATATGTGAAAATGTTTGCTCAGTTGATTTTTCTGTATTCTGAGAATCAGAATCTAGACAGAATTTCTAGATTCTGTCATGAATATTGCAAGGCAGATCACTAAGAATGAGGAAAGCAGTTAGCACTACAATGTAAATATCTGCCACTTTAAAACAGTTAAACTAGGACAATGTTCACTAAAATGTTCTGATCCTATTTAACTGTAGCAAAACAGAAATTATGCCAAAACCTGAAAGCATTTGAATCACCTATAGAACTTAAAAGACTGCCTCTCATTGATGTGCAGTGAGACAGACTGCATGATGCCTGAGACTGTAGAACTTTCACCCTTCCAGTTAAAAAAACCAGCAAAAGCTCCAGCATTTCATTTTATGTGAGAACATAAAACTGACATGGTATAAGAATGTCAGTACACGGCAGTTGATTGATTACTAGAAAATACAGAAAGGGCACAAATAGACCATTGAAAGGAATCATCTATTGAGGAAATGGGGACATTTAAAAAAATAATCCAGTAGCAAAGACTGAATGTCAGTATCATCAAAAATCATTTCCAAATTTGAGTGACTGAAGTTTAACGCACAATGGAAGGTACTTTTTGGCGATGTTTATTATGCTCTTCTAGTAGTTTTTTATTTGCTTTTTACAACAAAAATAACTTAGATTTTGTGTCTGTCTGAATAGCAACCAACTGGTGTAACAGTGGTTCATCCTGGTAAGTGATGCCAAATGAAACACCTGGCTTGTTCACCTGCCTATGGCTGGAAGGAGGCGAGGTACAGCCAGTCCAAAGGAGAAAAACTCCATAGCACTTGCAGACCTCATCTTGCTGGCTCAGAGGAACAAAAACTTGAGTTTCAGCAATAACTGCCTGCTTTCCTAACAGAAAATGAAAGACAAGGCAAAGTAAGGCACGGGAAAAAAGAAAAAAAGTCCTATTTTAATTTAAAAAACAAACAAACAAACAAACCAACAAAGCAAGGACAACACACACATACAGCACATGCACGTTCACTCTATTTTACCTACCATAGATTCACTAATAAGCAGCAACAGTAAGGCTTCTTCTGTATTTTCTTGAGGACAGAAGATGCTGTTCAAAGTAAGAATTTAATTACTTAAGCAGAACACATTACTTTTATGAGTAGTTCACACATATATATTAAAAGCACTGTAAAAACTGGAAAATATCCAAAAAAGAAAACAGAAAGTAACTTGCACAGAAAAATCAATTGGTTAAAATGCAATTCTTTGCAATGCTCTATATTTTCATTTCAGAAAAGCTGGCTGAACACAATAAAAGAACAAAACTACCACAGCTGTCGGAGTCGAACTCATTCCAATATCCCAAAATTGAACATAATTTGACAACTATAAACACTAAAGCCATAGTTCAACTAGCCTCTTACACCTAATCTGAGCTGAATCTACATCACTGATTCAAATACTGGTAAGAGGAAATGCTCACACAAGAACAGGAGAACTTTTGTATTTTAGGCAATATGTGGAGAAATACTTCTATCAGTCTGTCATGAGATATGCTTGAGAATTTTTCCTGATGTATTCAATAGCTATTAATATTTTTAAACAGAGCCATGACAATCTCCACCCGCTTGCCATAACTACTCTTACTTGCAAGCAATAGAATTACTTGTTTGTGATGAAGCACACTTCTTTCTAACTTAATGCTGAAGCTCTGCATAGGACTGGTTTCCAGACTTTACTGCTTTCTCTGAATACTGGATGCTTTCCAAACACTCTTCTGTGCTGTTGGACAGACAACAGTAATCTGCACTGGGTACACAACTGGCAGGAATTCATTCATCCATTCTCATACACACAAAAAAAAACCCCAAATCAGTGACTATGTTTTATCTCTTCAGATTTCTTCCTCTATTTCTGAATTAGCACAAGTACTACTTCCTGTTAATTTAGACCATTAGTTCCACAATTAACTATTTAAATGTAGAAAATAATTTATTGCTGTTAATAATCAATTCCTATGGTCCTAAGGATGTTTAAACTACAATACATTGTAGACAGGAAACAAAACTTGTCTGACATTGAAACACCTTCTGGGTTTTTTTTAAAGCACTAGAAATATAAGAAGTAATTAAATGCCTGAAAGAAAAAGGAAACTAAAAGACATCTGAACTCCAGGCAGTTTGAAAGCAACATTGTGAATGTATTGTGGTAATATATAACAGCTAAGACCCCAGGGCAGCTGTTTTGTGGTTGTAATTTTTTTTTTTTAATCAATGCAACTGCTCACGAGATTTCTAAGACTATTCTAAATCTTAGAATGCATTTTTATTATTACATAACAAAGAAATTTCAAAACACAGTTAGTCATGAATAAGAACCACCCACGATAAGGAATGAGGAGTGATGAGGAAGCATCAGAGTGCTCCTTATCTAACAATCCACTCTTGTATGCAGAATTTAACAACTTGGAAGAAGATTTAACCTGACCGACTGACAATGGCACCCAGAAAGCAGAATAATGATTCGAAAGAGCTGCTGGAGGAATTTCTTTCTCAGAGAAAGAAGGACTGTTGCCCCAAAGAGAACTACTAAAAAGTCACCTATCAAAACATAAGCAAACATTATTTTCTTTTGCAATTTCAAACATATTTTCATAGATTTGTTGATGTTTGTCTCAAGCAGTGAAGATCCTCTCTATGCAGAAATTAGTGAGAAACTTCTTTGACCTGACTAAGCAAAAAACTCAGTAAAGTTGGCTGAACTTAGACATTTTCTGTGTCTCCTGATGGATGCAGGCACGTGAGTAATTTCAATGTAAGAGGGCAGAGCAAAAGAGGCAACTGAAAGCATGAAATGGCTATCAACCAAAGGCAAACCATGAAAGTTATGCTCAGTTGAAGAACTGGTTAAAGAAAACTGAAGAGGCAATTACATGGAGATCTACAAAATCATAAATGCTATTAGCCAAATCACACCCATAATCCTCAAAAGAACACAATGCAGTTACCTAATGTCAGGCAACATAGAAAAAGCCAGTGCATTGCAGAGTCAGAACTGGTGGTCAGAACAATACCTAGGAAGAAATTTCCTACATATCTCTCTTGCTATTCATTGTCTTTGATACTTGCTTTCAATCACTACTGGAGATGAGATACTTGGCTGGATATATTTCATGTGGTATGGTATTAACCAGTCTGACGAGATGAAAGGACTTCATTACATGCTCTGTTGAAATTGTGGAACTCCTCACCTGCACGTGCCAAGAACGAGAGAACTAAACTGAGCAAAGCCCCACTTTTGCAGGAAGCATGCTGCTATGAAGGATGAGTTGAGAATGGAGAACATAAGTTTGAAAGACTGAGCCTGAGAAACCTGCTGTAACTATTCTGGATCCAGGAAGGAGAATTGCGATTAGTCTGTAAAGATAAAGGCGATACTACTTAATAATAGTAAAGGCACCATAATTATGTGGGCTTGCTGCCGTGTAAAACGTTCCTTAATGGAAATCTGCAATAAATACAGCTAAACAACTCAAAATGATGTCATATTGCAGGCAGTGATGTTACAATATAAAGATCCTGTGAACACTAAAACAAAACATCCCTCCATTATGTAAGCAGGGCTACTTCTATAATCAATCTGCCACAGAAGCAGACTCTTTGGCACATAACAAGGTCACTTCATGGAAAAAAGCTTTCATGTTAACTAATAAGGCGTATATACTGTAAGAAAGGAACAGACTGTTCTTTAGGATTTGCTGTGCAATATCAAGTGGTTTAAGAAAATATTTAAGGCTGCATAAAAGAGATTTCCTCATGTCTGGTCAATAAATGCACTTTTAAGAGCAGTAATCAAGGTGTATTCACAAAAAAAGGTATTTCCTTTTTACAAAAAAGGCTGCCTGCATGTACAGTTTATTAATTATGTACTTGCAGGGAAACACAGTAGTTGTTTAGGCAAATTGATTGTTCAGCTCCATGCCTACATCTTTTCCTAAAGCTCAACAGACTGCTTTTAATGACTTCACATCCCAGAGGCAGTCAGACAAGACTGAAATTACAATTCCACAATGCCTGATTTTTAATCCAGCTGGACAACAATATAAACAAAAACCAATAATAATAACAAATTCTTTGAAGAAAGAGGGTCAAAAATTTCCTATGGAACAGACAATGTGTCCTCAAAAGATATTCCTAGATCATACTGATTTCACAAAATCACAGAATAGTTGAGGTTGGAAGGCATGTCTGGGGATCAGAGCTATTAACTTCTAAGAAAAATTTCAAATTCGAGGAAATGGCTATCTATATTTAATACTAACCCTAATGGTAATTGATTTAGAGAAAAAAGTTACATTTTCAAGAAGGAAGAAACACACCATAGCTACTCCAGAATTCACTATGAGATATACCACATAAAAATGATCCAAAAAGTATCACTTATCTGATTCAATGGAAGATTAAAACTGAACAAAAACGTGGCATCATAAAGAAGTGCCAAAACTAATCTAAGATGATTAGCTAAAAGGTAGATGCCTTGGAAAATAAATTACCTTTGAAACTGCTAGATATGTTTTGTTTTTTCATAATGCTTCCTGGACCAAGTTGACCATATTGTTGGCCTGTTTCTTTCTATGATAAAGCAGAATAGATGCCTAGAAGCAGCACACAACTTTTAAAATGTGCAATATCTGATTTGCCATCCATTTTTGTACCCCATGTATAATAAAAGATATTGAGTGTATCATATACACCAGGATAGGAAAAAAAGAAAAAAATTCTACAATTGAGAACAAAAGGCCTAATGTACACAGTGCAAACTTCCATTTGGAGAAGCATGTTACTTCCCTAGTTCTCTTCAGGGAATCTATCTATCTATCTAGCTACACAGCATGGGAAACATTCCCATTCACACTGCCAAATTCCTTCTACATTTTCAAAAATATAAACTAAATTACCCAGTGCACTGTGTAACAACTGCAGTTATAGAAACAAAGAGGTATAAACTCAGCCATACTTTTCTCCAGTGTATACCCGTGGTCTTCTACTGAGCGCGTAGTTCTTAGTATTTGAACCTTTTCGAAGAGGATCATCAAGGGGTGATTGGTGAGGAGGATCTTCCAGTGGATTCCAGTAACTCTGTTCACACATACCTCGTAACAAAATTTCTGCAAGTTGTCTTGCTATTGTCTGTAAAAGCAGAAGACAAATATTTTCCCTAGAAATGCTGAATACAAACTCGTAAAAAATGCACAGATTTTTTCTAATGAACACTACTTATATAGAATGTATTTTTTTATTCTACAACATCCAAAATACCAGGCATAATGCCGTATAAAAGGTAAAAGTACCCAGTTCAATTCTCTAAACACAAAGAAAAATAATGGCAATAACAAACAATTTTTCAATTTTGTTAGTTAAATTCAGATACTTCTGAAGTATAAACAACCCAGCTGCTGCTCCTAAGATAATCAATAATCTAAGATGAGCAACAACCTCTACTGCCTCTCCAGACCTGGAGCAGTTGTTTGCATGACAGAGACCACAGAGGAGCAGTTGTTCACACTGCAGCCTGCTAAGAGAAGCACGGTGAAACAGAATGATATTCCCTGTAGGAACTGCAGTCCAATGGAGGGACACCAAGCTGGAACAGGGGAAAAGTGTGAGGAGTAAGGAGCAGCAGAGGGGAACTCACCACAATCCTCCACCTGTCATGCACCACTCAGGGAATGGGAGGGTAGGGAGAGGAGTCAGAAGTCAAAGACTGAGGTTGAACATGAGAAAATGGTGGGGTCAGAGAAAGGTGTTTTAGTTTTTGTCTTTGTTTCTCATGATCCCACTCTCTCTTAATTGACAATAAATTAAGTTAATTCCCTCCAAGAAGAGCCTGTTTTGCCTGTGACAGTAACTGGTAAGCAAACTCCCTGCCTTTATCTCGGACCTATCTCAGACCTTTTCTAGTTTATTTTCTCCCCATGTGTTAAGGAAGGGGAGTTTGAGGGCAGCTGGGTGGGCAGCTGGCAGCCAGACAAGGTCAACCTACCACAGACATTTATGGTCTGTGGGCTGAATGGGGCTTCTGACAACTTGTACTTGGAGGTGCTGGTGTTAGCTACTGTTAAAGCTCAGCAAGAGCGAAACAAGGTTGAAAATCAGCATGAAAAGGTTTACTTCGACCAACTATTACTGTCACCATATATTTAACTGTACAAATACTTACATAAATATTTTTAATTAAATAATACTAATTTAAAGCTTTTAAGTCATCCTATAATCCATAACTATCAGGTTCATCTCCTCTTTAATGTTTCATACACATGCATAGAACCTGCACAACTACATCTCACAATGATGAAAACTCAAAGAATTTCTGCCAGGGCAGTAGAAAGAAGGCAAGATCTAGATTTGCATCAGAATTGGCAGCATTTCTTAGTAACATTTCCCAAAAACAGATGTGTAATGTTTAAGTCACAGACAGCACCATATGATCTGCATCTTCCACCTTAACTCCTATACCATAAGAAGCCCTTCATCTTTTTTACTAAAATTTGCAATATTATCCCTCTCCATTGAAAGTCTATTATTAAATAATTTTGATATATTTACTAAGCATCAGATATTGAATGAATTAAGAAATCACTTACCTTCCTTACTACCAGCTGGGAAATTTTAAAGGCCCCATACTTTTTATTATATAAAAGATTCAAGCTTCTGACAATATAAGTAACAAACCTTCATGATTTTGCTTTTATGGTTTTCCTTTAAGAGGCTTTATAACTTGATAGCCTTCAACTTAATAGAAACCACACAAAAATGATGCACTCTGTTCTCACCCCCACTACCCTATGAAAACATGAAACTACATTGACTCATAAATAGAGCAATTATAGTTAAGGTTGAAAATATGGTCAATCAGAGACCAGTCAGGTTCTAATTATAACCACAAATAGGAAAAAGAAATAGGGGAGAGACTGGGTACCAAACATTCCTTACTTTAATCATTCACTTAAGCCAGGAAATGTAACCTTATAAAGCGTTGGATACCAGGTCCTTATCAATATGCTACGTATCTGACTATTTGTCTCTAACTCATCCATGGTATTTATGCTTTCCCTGCCTACTGAAATTCAGATGCTACAATAGGAAAGTGGTTTAATATAACTTACCATTCGCAGGTTTTGTGTAGTTCTTGTTTCGACAGCTCTTAGTAACTCTCTAAATCTACCAACTCCTCTTGTCAAGTTCCTGTATATAAACATAGAATTTGACAGTATTCCAACTTGGATGAAGTAACACCTTAAAATATTACTCAATAAAGTTGTTAAAATCCATGCTACTTTTTTTTTTTTTCCTTCATAGCCTCATTGCCTTTCTGTGAGATAGATATATAGAGATATATATATATATTCATCTAGGGACCTCACCACTGATTACTATAACAACATTCGCTGACAGTTTATTGAAAAAAGGAACATTTTCATGATCAGTAGATAGTTCAAGGGAAGGCAAGGAAAAAAGTAAGCAGCAACCACCTCAAAAAGAAAAAAACTGAGTTGTTCTCCTTGCTATAATAGTTTTAGTTGTCAATTACATTAGGCTTCAAGCATAACCTTCGAAAAAAAAATCCATTTTTGCTGCCTCTTGACACCTTAAAACAGGGAGACTGAAAATGAGTAAATCTTGTAACCCTGAAAGCCATATAAAACATAAAATTTTGAACTCATTTTCAGAAGGGAAAGAACACAAACACATTAAGGCCCACTGTGTGGCCACAAGAGGACTGGGGAATCAGTGTTCTGTTCTTGACTCTGACTTGCTTTTCATGTGGCTTCTGCAAATCAAGTTTCTCCATCTACACTTCTTCCACATCTGCTGCTTAAACAGCTTTTGCAGAGATTCAAGACCCTCAGAGGCATCACTGATACTGACAATTTGTGCAGATCTGAACTTTCTTCTCAAACAATAGATTATATTGAATGGTCTTACAGCTTTACCTTTTTCTCATCTCTTTATCAGTTGTTTGGAGGTTTTATTCCATGTAAAAGCAGTTGAGAGTATTTTATTTTATACTATTACAATTTGTCTTTGAACTGGTGAAGGACTGGGTTAGCTTTTTGCTGACCTGAACAACTGAATTCTGCAACCTGAACACAACAATAGGACCACCATTTCACAATTTGAAGTTTAGTTGTGAAAGAAAATTATTTGATCAAAAGTGTAATTTGTCTCAAATCATCGCTGTTACATCATATATTGTTTTAAGGTTTTATTTTATGTGCAAGTTGCATAGCATTTACCAAAGACAGACCCCAAAGAGACAAGAAATATTACACATTGTGTAAGCTTTCTGTAAGTAAAAGCACTATTGCACTGCACTATAAATTAGGTGTTAAAACTGCCTTCCTTAGTCTGCTGTCTTTCTTTAAAAATATGTTTTAAATACTGATCTTTTGAATTGCAACTCTCTACAAATTCAAAAAAAGCCAGCATTTTTATACAGATACTTTCTTTCAATTCAGTTGCAGAATACCTGAAACTAGTGTTTGAAGCAAGAGATCTTGCTATAGGACTGTAGTACTCCTATCACTCTACCTAGAGACCTACTCATTTATTTTACTCTTCAGATTACATGACAGCACTCATCTCTGTTCTGTTTTACATAATAAAGGATTATCAGGATATTTCAGAAACTTTCATTTCCACACATCTTTCACTAGACGTTCATCATCTTTCATTGGCACAACTTCACCTTCTAAAATACTTTTATATAAAAGCTCATTTTAAAAGAAGTAGCATTTCCAAGTAACAAAACCTGTATGAACAGGTTGAAAGTTGGCTAAAAAGAAATAATCACCAGTCACACAAGAAATAAAAATTGGTTGTAAAAAGCTCACATGCTACAGCAGAGCTTGACCATAGAGTGACCAGCTAGTAGATACTAAAGAAATCTCATCTTGTGTAAACAGCTGCATGAAAGCGACTGTGTGAAAGATTATATTGATTTATACATTTCACACAGGCAGGCCTCAATAGCTGATGTCTATTACACCAACTTCATACATTAATGAAGCACAGAAAGTCATTAGGCCAAATTTAAAGAAAACCTCCAAACTCACTGGAAGCTGGATACATTTGGCACCTTTGGAAAACCAAAATACATATCATTCAGTAATACCACATTGCAAATATTTTAGAGAGTCAAAACCAGTCCCAAAACCAGTCCACTGGAATCCCAGCTTTAAGTCCTCTGGTCTAAGTGTGTATTTCCCATGAATGGAGTTCTTTCTCAAAGACTGTATTGCAAAGTCACAAATGTATCCGTACAACAAGATTTAAAAAAAAAAACAAAAAACACCACAACAACAAACCAAGAAAAAAAAACCCCAACCAAACAAAGAAGACTTGCCAAAAAACTGAAATGCTCCCTGCAAAATTGTTGAAAAAGAGTTATGAGCAAGAACTTGTCAGCTTGAACCTTTATTTTCCCAGTGCAGATGAAACATATACTATGTAGTAGAACTTCAAATCACAACAACTTCATGAAATTTTAGGAATTGGCCTTTTTTCCATATGAAGTTCATGTCTTTTGATGTGTTACAAGAACAATAACAAAACACTTTATGAAAATGCATGCAACTTTCACAAACCCTTAAACACTTCATGACAGGTTGCTATTAGTTACCTATTACACTTTTTTAAGCATCTGCAAGGGACTGAAACTTGTGACTGAAGTTCTACTGTATCATGGAAAAAGCAGTAAGATTGTACAAGAAAAAAAAGCAGTTAAAATACAGAATTAGCTTTTGCTTCATAAAGCATTTAACAGTGATCCACTGCACAACTCAACACAAACACAAAACAGATTTGTCAAGCATCTTCTACATGAAATTCACTAAAAAACAGACTTCAGAACTACAATCTAAATCACCCTAAAATTGAGTTAAATGCTTTGAGAGACAAGAAATGAAGCAAAATATACCATGAATAATATGGTAGATCTCCACACCACATTGCTTTTAGCAAAGTACATTTCCTGTATTTGTTAACAGCTTGTAACATTGAGGAGAAGAGTGGTGGCTCTTCTGGCACATGGTTTTCCTTCCTAGCCTAGGACACACACAGCTTTTACCTGCTTTTCACTATGATTTGCCTTCATGTCAGCTGTGCTGATTGAATGCCAGAGCAAAAGGGCACATTAACTTAGACAGCAATGTCCCACAGTGTCTGTAAACAACTTTGTGATCCCTTCCCTTCATGGGACAAGGAATTTTAAAGTACATTAACATTCACTTGGAACTGACATGATTTCAGTGATTTCAGACAAGACAAAGACAGCCCACAGATGGACACTGATAGTTACATACATGTGTGTTTATATGACTGTCTCCTGTCAGAACATGCTCAAACCAACTCCTTTGAATTGCATCTTCCTCATTTTTAAAGACAATTAGAATGCTTGCTGCTTTAAATCTTCAAGAAAAAAAAAATCTACTTTGACTCTTAAAGTAGCACCCTGCCAGTTAGGCTGAGAACCAAGATCTACTGAAAGTCTATACAGACATGCCCTTAGGGCCTATTTGCATCCTCGTGTCTACATATTTGCACCCTAAACTACAACAATTCATGTTGGAACCTAATTCATTATTCTGATACAAGATTGAGCTCACTTCCCACCTTCTCCTGTGTTTTCTCTCTCTTTCTGTCTATAAACAGAAAATGAAATGCAATGATTGTAAACTCATAGGTATGCTGTAAGTTTTAAAGTTTAGGTTTTTTCTCCCAAAAACTCAAATATGAAAGAAAGGAATTATTTTAAAGGCAAGGAGTAAGGGCAGACAAAACTCTTAATCTGCATGCCAATCAGAACAGTGACATTTCAGTAACTTCAGTATAACTGACATGTTTACAAAACAACATAACAATTAAAATCCATACACTCTAACTAATTACTTTTAGCCAATTAAGAGTCATTTGCACAGTATTAAGGCCAGAAACAATTTCACATTAAAAGAAGTTACTACATAAGCAAAAAGCAAGAAATGTGACAAATCAAGAGATTAACTCTTAAGCAGTAACAGAACATCCTAATACCAAGGTATGCCATTTACCATGCTGCTTTGTACAGCCCTACAAAAAGAACTAAAAAGGAAATTAAAAAGGACTGCAATTCTATGGCTCTCTTCCATAACTTTAATAAAAGGCCAGCCCAAACGGACAAGGCTACAGGCTCTGCACAATGGATGGTGCTTTGGACGATTGTGACTAATGTCTGTGTCTGTTTTCCATCAGGTTTAAGAGGGTGGAGAAGAAGCATAACTTAATCCACAATTAAAAAACACCCTGGGAAGCATTTAGATATCTATGAGAGGCAACATAGTTGCAACTTCAGACAGTTCTGTTTTCGCTCTCTTCCTTTCATACTTACACTTTTACTACACCCACAATACTATATAATTTTCACAAAACATTAATTAACACTGGGCATTACTTTCTGAATAAAATGTAGAAAATCCCTAAGTTCCTGCCAGAATCTACTCTTTTTTTTTTTTAAAGCCTACTTAAAAAAATGTTCAAAGCACACTTCTCATTTTATTCATTGTTACCTCATGCAGAAAGAAAAATCTCAGATATCTCAAATTCACTACAGAAGATCATGTTTGCTTGATGTTTGAAAGTTCTTAACTGATGTTTAGGTTTATAAATAAAACATCTTCAATGTGCCATTAGAGCTACACAAGCCTAAGTATTTGAAAGAGCCGAATCAAGCAGCAATTCTGGCATTCATGCATTCAAAATGAAAACACTGCCTAGACTGCAGTTCCACTGGTAGTTAGTCCACCTAATGGTTCACAACCTGAAGAGGAAGATCTCATCCTCCCCATTCTCATCTCTCAGTGTTTGTTCCCCTTTTCCACCATTCTTCCTTCTTGATATCTTCCTAGTCTCACTTGCCATGGTCCTATCTCATTTCTGGCAGCCACACCAGACATTATCACACCTTCCACTGAATCAGTTCTCACCAGAACGACAGAAAGCCATGAGTTCTTTGAGAACAAAAAGCCGCCACAGAAGAACCGCACAAGCACCTGAACCAGCAAAAGGCAAACAAAGAAAGTGCACGCTAAGGGTGTAGGTCTGGGGAAGATGACAGTAGGTAACTCCTCTTTACAGTGGAAAAACAAGAGCATTACCTACAGCAGTAAAACGAGCATTTTGAGGGGAGCAAGGGAAGTTTACAAAATAATAACTCCCCAGTCTGAGGATCCAAGACCATTTTGTTTGCCAGCCATCACAACTCATCATAAAACCAAAAGCTTCAATCTGATGCTTGCAAATGCAATCAACAGCCGCTGTCAGCAAGACATGTAGTACATGGGCTAAAAAATGCAAAGTATCTTCTTGGAAAAAGTGAGCTGGAGTCAGAATTCCAACCACAAATTATTAAGAGTATCAACCTTGAACATCAACTCAGATGCCAACATTACTCTTTCATTGTTCTTTGTATAACTAGTTATTACAAAAGTTGATAAGATTTTGAATAAAAGCGATTCCTTCATGTTCGTTTCCACCTTAGTCTTCCATGTAACGCTGCCAGGCTTCCTACCTGCAACTTCACAATGGAATCTTATTTTAAACTCTTGAAGTTAAGACACAATTCTGAGCAATAAACATACAGTAAGGTTTGAAAGAGAATGCATTCATAATGGTTGATTTTATCTTGAATATCTGAAGGAATAATAATTTCCTCTCATGTTCAAATAAAGTTTTTTCAATGAAAAATAACAGGTAAGAACAGTATTGGAAATAAGGATGAGGAAAGCATCTGATGTGACAGAAAATAAAGTATCCTTTGAAAACTTTTTTTTTTCTAGGAAGCACAGAGCAGTGATTTCGGTTCCGATCTTGAATATATTCTTGCCTTAGCTTCCTAACCACACAAACATTAAAATAGGTATATAGAGAACAAAGCTGTTTTGAAAACTGCAACAGAAGTGATTTTGCTTGCTTTCCAATATACAACAGTGGCATTTTACATAATAGGAATGTGATACTTTGTGGGATTTCAATGTTTTCGTCTTATTTTCTATTCTTTACTTAAACACCAACGTGTTTTGAGACTGATGTAGGATGTGCAATAATATCTCAAGAGATGCAGAGTGGTAGGTATCCAGCACTGTATTCTTATACAGTAGAGAGCTGATCTTACAGGATCTTCATGTGCATTTATGTCAAGCATTTACATAAATCCTTTTCTCATGGATTTCATCACTGTAAAATCCCTAGCTGTGAGCACTGCATGGATATACATGAGGAACAGAAGCACCTACAGACTGCCTCCCATCCACTGCTCCTCCCTTACCAGAAAGCGAGCAATATTATGCTATTTCTGTTATATGCTATAGTGAAAAAAGAAAAACAGATAAAAAAATTCTACATAGATAAGTCCCATACTCTAAGGAGGGCTTTTTGTTCTGCTTGCCAAATGTTTAAAGTCAGTATAAATCAATTGCATCAATTATATGAAAAAACAAGAATAATTGGTTGATTCTTTTTATTAGTTGTTTTTCAGGGCTCATTTTCTATGGAGAAGAAGCCAGTCTATACAAAATAACTTGCTGGAGGAGACTGGGAATATCTTGCTTCACTGTGGCTGTGCCAACACAGGTAATGGCCCCATGAGGAGTACAGATCTTCTCCAGGATCCTCAGGCTTTGACTGAGAATGTGAACCATGATGGAGACTAGACCAAATTGCAGTCTGAATCCAGAGCAATATCCTTGGAGGAGCTATAAAATAAGCCAAAAAAAAAGCTCTGAAAGCTAGGTAAGTCTGGTTTTCACGTGATGGCCTCCTGATTTTAGACTTCAACCAGAATGCCATCTTACTGCAAGAGCATATACTTCTAGAATATTTGTGAACATTAATGTGAACGTTATTTCCTCAAAAATAAAAACCATAAAAAAAAGACAAAATTAATTTGTAAATCTCATAACATGAATACAAAGCAAATACTAGGACAGAAGAAACACTGGGTACATAAACAGCCAACCTCTCTTTCTCAGGGGCATTCTACTTGAAAACAGCTACGTTAAATACAAATGTCAAAGTTCCTGCGCTCACAGCTTTTCTTGGAAAAACATCAGGACTTTGAACTCCTTCAATATGAAATTACAAAGCAACTACTACACAAATTATGTAATCAGCCTGAAAGACATGTAAAGTTACATATTTCAGAATGTCTTTTTTAAAAAACACAAACCCTACCCTAAGTTTTAGAACAACTTCCTCAACTTCCTTGTTACACATTTCCAAGCTGAAATGTTCCTCATCTCCCAAGTGAAGAATGGGTATGTAGTTTGATTCTTTAATAAAATTCTGTACGCTTCAGAAGAAACCATTCATTTCAGTTTTGTGTCTTAATAGCACTAAACTAACACTTTTCTGGTTCAGACTATTTCCACTTCAACTTTTTTTTTTTTAGCTAATTGCATTTCCATGTATTTTCAAAATACCACCACTTAGCAGAAAGGCTAAGTTAAGTTTCAAACACTTCCTAGCTTTTCATACAAGATACTACATACCTGAAAGATAATCACTTAAACCTCTACAAAATCTTGATTACTCAACTTAAAAGAAAATCTCTGTACAGTTAACAAATGAAAGGGAAATTTGAAGTAGATCAACCAACTTTATGGGTAGGCAGCAATACTCCCTATGTTACTGCTGAAATTATGGTCTTCCAGCTCGTATAAAAGTAATCTTATTTTCTTTTCTAGTTTGAAACTGACACACATGTACAAAAATTATTTTAGATTACATTAAAACTTGAAGTATGTTGCAAAGCTTACTGAAAAGATCTCAAATCTACTTTCTATAAACCTAACATCAGGAGGGATGACACATTTAAAAATGAAACAAAACATCCTTAAAATAGATGTATGAAAAAGCAGGCTATAAATTAAATTTATCCCTATTAGAAGAAGTATATATTTAAAGTTCTCTTCAGTTCTGGTAAACCCAAGTTAAAAAATGAAAAAAATAAAAAAAGCAATCCCTAAAAGCAGCCACACAACAAGCAGCCTGGAACAATGACCATATTAGGAAATATTGAAAGAACTGTGATTGACTCTGAATTAAGGCAGGAAACTAAAGGATGTAATAGCAGGCATATATAAAATAATGATTGTCACGGAGCTATTTTTCCTAACACCTTGCTTCCTATCACACCACAAAAAAAGTACCACTGGCCAATGGAACTAGAAGAACAAATCAAAAATTCTATATATAATGTGTAATTAGCTTATAAACTGCAAGGGATCACTGTACTAAAGACTGCAAAAAAAAGTATATGCTTATGTAGGAGTTAACAAGATCACCAACAACTTCACTGGGAAGGATTAAAATGCACATGGAATAAAATCACCTTTCAAAGTTCACACCATACCAGCTAATACGTCTAGGAAAAAACTCCTGTCTGGATGTTCCTTAACAATCCACTGCAGGAATTTTTTTGTGCAGTTTCTCTTTGTTTTCTTCATTAACCACAACCTGCTTTAAATGGTGCATTTAATCTGACATGTTGTGTGTAAAAGCAATGTCTAATGCTGATTGCTTTTACACACAACATGTCTGATTAAACGCACCGTTTCCACCCCTGGCCTTCAATCAACATTCTTCAAAATCCGGAATACTTAGCTTATTCTTAACCATGACTGCCACTGGGATTTTTTCAGTAACTGTATTTTATTTATTTTTTGTGCAGGCATGAAAACAGAGATCTTATTTTTAGCTCTGGTAAATGAAAAAAATTAGCTTTCAGAACATTCCATTCCTCCTGCAATTAAATTATGAAAACAGAACTAAAGTGTAACTCATAGATCATGTTATTGCAGCACTACTTCAATAATTTAAGAAAGAGATTTCAAAAGCGTAGTGATAATTTTCATGTTGAAATTCCTGAACAGTTTAAAACTTGGATAGCCTTTTTTTATCCTACCTTCAGTACATTAAAATCTCGAACTCTTTACAGACACTGCATGATTTCCTTCATCTCTGGTTTATGTATTTGAAAGAATAAGAAACATTTTTGGTACTAAACAGTAGTCCTGTCAAGAGTTCCAATATTTCAGTAACATCACATTTTCCTAATGAAATAAGAAGCCCCAGAAACTAATTTTTAAACTATGTGATTTCAACAAATGTCAGAAATGTACTTAAAACCCATTTGTGCCGAGTTTTGAAGTTCTTAAAAATGGAGGGTTGTATTCTTTTTCTCATCCTGTGTGGTAACTGAATTTATTTTTAGGCTTTTAAGCAAAGCCTGATTTAAAATAAATTGTAAAGGAACTCCCATGCAGAATCTACAGGGATCTACAGAGCGGGTACAATGAAAATTGTACACTTGTATACATACTGTTGATCTTCATGCACATTTATCCTGCAGCATAATGTTAAAATAAGTGATAACTGAAGAGATTTGGAAAAAAATTATACAGAATCAAAATTATAAAAATCAAGAGTTTCAATATGTTGACAATTACTTTTAAGAGTGTTCGACAATAAAGTAAATTTCAAATACTTAAAGCTTAAGGTATTTTAAGTTCTTACATTTAGTAAGTTAAACTATAAAATGCTTTCTGCTTAATATACTTTGACTAAACAATTTTCCAATATGTAAATAAATACAATATCAGCAGCCTTACTATTTTAATAAAAATATTACTTCTCTATTAATAAGGGACTTCATAATTACAGAATCCACAATTGCTAAAAATGATGCCCAGTTAAATCCCAAATACAAAACCTAAGCAAAAAAGCAAACATAATAAAAGAAGAATCAAATCTCACCCATTCTTGAAATACAAAACATGTGCTCTTTGAAGTCCTGTTTCCAGGAAAAAACCAAGTTCTTGTTCATGTGCAGTGGGCCCTGGCTTAGGGCTTCTGTTTTGTATATTGGCATTAATTATCTAAGAGAACAAAAGAAAAAGGGGAAAAAAGTGTATTTAGAAAAAAACTTTAAATCAAGGTTTGTGTACTTTTACATGGAAGCTAATATTTAATGTTGGACAAATCTTTGCCATTTGTAGGTGGCTAGTAGACCATTTCTAGCTTTACCTCCGTTGCCACCTAAATATAAACCTTTTTGCTCTTGGCTGTACAGTTAAAGATAATTTATTTACCAAGCAGAAATACTGCTAAGCAAAATTTTATAATACTTTTTCAGAAATTTTTCTGAAGAATGGTATACGAAAGAGAAGAATATGAAAAAGCATTTTTGCAACCTTATTCAGTAGCAGGAGGTGATGGTATTCAAAGATCTAAAACTCCTGTCAGGTTAGAAAAGACTGCTGCAGAGAGCAGTAAGATGATTAAAAGTTATGTCCAGATTGATTTCCAAAAAACAGTTTAGAAATAATTGTATTACATCACCACTAAAAATGCTGCCAAAATGTGGAGTTATCAATTTTCGTCTGCCTTCATATTCAGTGCACACAGTCTACCAGCCACTAGAAGATGATAACAAAGCAAGCAAAACCCCTCAGAAAATAAAAACCTGTATGTATTTTAAAAACTATGTGAATTACTTTTTTTGCCCCATCCCATCAGTTTTCTTTCCCCTTTCTTCTGTTTCTCATGACCCTAACTGTGTCTTATAACTCCTTCAAAGACAGTGTCAGGTGACAGGCCTGAGGCTTGCAAGCAATGGGTCTGAAAAAGAGGATCAGATGGATGTTGCCAGCTCACTTTATCAGCATTCACAAGCCGAAGAACAGAGCCCCAAGAGTATTGCATTTTGCCCAAATGTACCTCAAAGTCTAAATAAAAAGCAATAGCATGTAACTCCTAGAAATAAAGGGTACCACAAAACCCTTTTAAAAAAGAATTTATATCACTTAAGGGTTTTGCTAAGTGGTAACAAACAGAAGACAAAAGTTAATGGTGTAAATGAAATCAAGAGGAGGAAATAAAAGAGCCTATGTATCCCTTTAAATTCAGAAAAAGCTTGAAGCATTTAAATCATGAAGTGTTACACTCTTACCAAATGAAGCGCCTAAGTTTAACTTTCCATAATTCATAATCCATAACTTCTAAAAGGCAGGGAGGTACAGGAACTTGCTTAATATTCTGCAGAATTTTGTCTAACATTAAGAAGCTCAGATATAACAGCTTTCATCAATAAAAACCAAGTCTACTACACATCTAGTACCCCAGATAGCGACTGTAGTTCCACACATACATACAGTAAGGAATATATTAATGAGACAAAATGACAAATAGGCTATCAAATCCAAGAACATTTTCCTGATTCAATTTATAGAAGTACTGAGATTTATCTGAAGTTCATCTATATTTCAAAATTGTATGTTTATCTGGCTATATCTGGTGATTTTTTCATTGCCCTAGGACTGTGCCTATCAGCTGAAGAAACACTTTCAGTTACTGTTCTGGCTGATGCCTCATTGAACTTGCTGATGGCTACAATGTTATGTCAGAATTTTATCTTCAAGTAGTTTATAAAAGAGAATTTAGGCACAGTCACGTTATTGGCTCAAAAAAACCATCAACAAGATTAATTTTCTACCTTCATAGCTTCGTTTTGAATTAAATGCTTTTTAAGAATTATCAGAAAAGCCAGTAAGTATATACATGCAACATACATATTGTAACACATGTGTTTGAAAGACACTATAATCCCATGATTCTGAATGAACTACCACAGAGTAACAAGAGGCCACAGATCAGCATCTTGAATATACAGAGTAGCTCAGAGGAGCTCTGTCCCTTTTTTGACTGTTAGTACTGTTTCCCAAGAGGTCAGAATGAGAGAACAGTCAGAAGGATAGACACAAGACATCCATTAAGGCATACTAATTTATTGTCCAATTGTAAATGTGCACTGAATTCCTATGAAAAGAAATACCAGACATCTTTTTGTTGAGTTACCAAGACGTTGGTAAGACCACATCAATGAAAGATGAACCACACAATTCTTCAGTCAAGAAAATCACCCCAGCTTACCCTTTCTATCTCCTGGAGGTACAAGAGAGCAATATCCCCAGCCTTCTCATAGCACGTAACAATTTCTTGTTCACGGTCCACATGGAGATTGCTAGCTGAGGAAGATATTGGCAGCTTCTCAAGACAGAGACCTTGGGAGGCAAAAAAAATTCAAATGAGGAATTAAGAACTAATGTCATATAATATTATACCTAAAACATAGTCCAGGTTAAGCCCCTTTAGTCAGGAGAACAAACAAAGGAAATGAATGTATGATGCCCTGAAACAGACACTAATAATAATAATATATAAATAAAAGTGACTCCTCCTTAATAATTATAAATCCAGAAGCAGCAATTTTTTTAAAGCAATTTTGATTTAAAAGACATTATGACAATCTACCACAAAAGTATATAGTGTCTGTCTATAACAGTTTTACATTACTGAGTATGCCTTCACTTTTCCAGAATGATTGTCGAAATCAAGGCACAGTGAAGAAAGGCACTCAAGGTAATATTAACCTAGTTACTGTGCAAGGCAAAAGCATCTATAAAAACAAATACATTTTAAAAAAACAATGTGTTAGGAAGTGTAATTTTTGTATTTAAATTTAGAAGAGGTAGTTTACTCTCATCAAGGCCATGTAAGTCTTTTCTGCTCAGGACTTACCCAACAAATACGTTCTGTGGTGCTTTGAGGCAAAAAAAAAAAAAAATCTTTGCTTGTCTCAAATAAAAATCCAACAACTCTTACTAATCAATACTAACTCCCACACAAGTCACTTCTATTACAGCTATTTTCAAGGTAATTAAAGTGCTGGAAAGGACCTCAAGAATATGAATCCATTTATCTGATGGAGGAATCAACCAACCCCTGACACTTGTCTAACCTGTTCTTTAAAGCTTCTGAGGATAGGCATGCCTTGGCCTTCATATGCAAATTGCTATAGAGCTCAACCATTCTCACAAGTAGTATTTTTTCCTAATGCCTAAAGCTCCCTCTCTAGATCAATTACTTTGATTCACTCTCACAGAGAGGTTATTCTGTTCTTCACAAAACACTGCAAGCTAGAGCGTGGAGCCAATAAAGCCAAGGTCATGGGTTTGACCCCCTATGGGCCATTCACTTCCAAGTTGGACTCCATGATCCTTCTGGGTCCCTTCCAACTCAGAATATTCTGTGATCCATCTAGAGAGAGACATGCTCACAACAAAAAATGTCATTTCTCACTAATTTCTCTTTTCATGCTTCCTTGAGAGCTGATCATTTTTATCTCCTCTGGACACTCTCCAACTGGTTACCTCTGCCTCTACCTGTGCCAAAACTGGATACATGGCTTCACTTGAGGCCTCAACAGCACTGAGCAGAGAAGATTAAAGACTTCCTGGTTTTCACAAGGGATACTTTAAAAAAGGTAATTAAAACCAGCTGAACTTTAGTGCCTTCCCTTACATAATAGTAAAAATTCTCTTCCATTTATGATCTGCAAAAGATCACCAGCTCATATTCTTCAAGCCAACTATTTCATCTTATATTTATTTGAATAATTAATTGCATTTGAGGTAGCACTTGCCACATGCTAAGGGATTTATTTCAGGTCATTCTTCCATCTTGTCAGAAGTAAACTCTAATCCTAAAGTGCCTTCAACTGCTCTCACATTAATATAATCTACATTTTAAATGACTGTATTCTCAATTCATTGTTGAAAGTTTTGAGAATCCATTGCTGGAGAAACTAAAACCAAAAACAACAACAAAACACCTAGCTATGTATCGGGTAGATGTCTGTAGAATGCCAAGTAGTACAAATCCAGTTTGAAGAACAGTTTATCAAAGGATTTCTGTCAATCAATACTGTAAGGTCAGTACACTATGTTTCACTACCATTACATAAAAATGCCAAAAAACAACTTGGGAAGACACAGCTACATAACCTGGAATTAATTTCTTGATAAACTCAAAACTGTGCAATATCTGTGGCCTCCAGATTATTTTAGAACATCTATTAAGTTTCAATCTCTCTGTAAAAGTGTAGCTCATCTGTATAAAAAAAACATAAAGTCAGATCTCTGGCTTGAGAGGATGCCTTAAGTCTGTGTGACAGTTTGTTGGCCACTGTTACCCTCCAATCCACCCTTTTACCAGTACAAACAACAGACATCTTATTCTATGTGCTATAGATCCAGTTAAGACAAAATCCTGACTCCAGTACTAAGATCCCTGCTAAAGACAATGTAACATCCAATATACTTTTTTAAAAATACGCACTCCTAAAGCACAGCAAACGCATAAATTGTCTGTCTCTTAAAAACTTGCTGGGTACTACAGACACTGGGTTTTTCTGACATGTCATAGTTTTCACCTAGCATACCCTTAAAGTTAAGTATATTTGCAAATAGTCTAGAGTAGCCAACTAATCTGCTTTTTTTCAATTTTTCAATGAGAATCACAAACCCCCAATAAATTTTTTTAGTAACAGTAAGTCCCCAAAGTAACAACAGACCCCAAAGCAGCAAGGCTTAACTATAGAAAAAAGTCAGGTTTCCTTGTACTACAGTCGGCTTGAAGAGACCGCTGAAAAGATCTAAATGTAAGCTTGATACTGGGTAGAAAGTATTCAGTGTCCTACACGAACACCTTCAGACTCAGAGGTGACTAAAGAATACAATAAATGAGCTGCAATAAACACATCAAATGACTGCAAGCACCAGGTAATTTGTGTGTGGATCACTCCTCCCCATTCCTTCTCTCCCATTCTATGAACAGCCAATGCCCCTGAATAACCATCACCGACATAAAGCATATTACTCAACTGACTATTTGTAGATCTGACTCAGATGTATTCTTTCTATTTTTATAGTTTGTGGCCATAACTATTATCTTTTAAATCTGAAAAACTCACTATTAGGACATTTTCTTATTTTAGCTGAGAATTATCATTATGATATGAAAACACCTCAGTGTTCAGCCAGAAATTTTAATAATTCAGCAGGGAAGTATTTAATTTTAAGTGTTCTTTCATGAAGTACAGAATAGTACTTGTTAGATAACCTCTACTATATAACTAGTATGCACTATTTTTTTTTTTCTGGTATGTTTATTAAACCCAGGAAATTACGTACATTTTAAGCAGGTGATGCTTTGGAGAAGGAAGTGTGTTTGGAGATCTGTTCTGAAATGACCTTAACAGAATGGTTTGCATGCTGTATTTGTTTTGATGACACAAGTAAAAATTGCAGTTTAATGCTGTGTTAAAAATGAAAACATATCAACTAGAGGAAAAACCCTGAAGAAATTATGATTTCTGTAATTATGATTTTGTTTAAGCCAGTCACTCCAGACTACTCATTTTTTTCTTAAATACAGATGAAATTTAAGAAATAATGTATTAAAGTATATAAAAGTACTATTTAATTTTAAATAGATATACATAGCAACACAGCAGTAACAACTACTTAATATACTGCCCACTTCTTCATAAGAATACTGAAAGATGATAAGAAGTTAATTAAAACAGGGATCATTATATTAGGCCCTCAAAAACAAGAACAAGCACATGGTAACATATAGAACAGAGAAACACACGAAGTTCCAAAAAACACATATCACCCTAAATTATCTGCTGAAGACTTGTCATAGAATCAGACAAGTCAGTTCTCCCCTTTGTGATTCTTCCCACACCTGCCAGGCAGGAATCTGCTGTTCTCCCCCAAAAGGGTAGGCATTCCTTTAACTGTTTATACACTGCTTAGAGATATTTGGAAATAAGGTACAGGTTACTGCTATAAAACGTTACTGCATTTGCTGTAAAGGCCACAGCTATTGCTTTATTTAACTTTTGATTATTTTGTTTTATTCTGCATTTAAGAGTGTCATGACAACTGGTATCACAAGTTGACTTTGATATTCAAGGCTTTTAAGTTTAAGCCCTTCCAGTTAAAACCATCTTCAAATAAAATCTTCCAACAAACTGGGTCAGTTTTAATTTGGGAAGACACTTATCTCATACATATCTAGTCCTGATATCAAGCAAGATGACTCCTGGGGGAAAAGAAAGTGAGAAGCAGTGAAATGAATACGAGTCCATACTAATTAAGCTTACATGTTTTGCAAGGTAACTTTAAAATTGCTTGTCCAAAGAGCAGAAGACCAACAAACAGCATTTGGACAAGAAAAGAATATTCCTGATATTTAAATTACATGGTAACTTGCAAAGGTTTTCCTTAAATTTGTAAGTTTTGTAACATATTCAGAAAGCAAACACTAGACAGTTTTATCACTTGGAATAAGTGACATTATTGTGTCTATAGTCTCAAATCAGTGGCCAAGGTTATGCCAAGTAAACATTTTTTACAAATAGAGGACCAGGCTGGCCCTACCACCACATTTGCAGAAACTGACCACTAGCCAAAAAAGAGGATGCCTCAGCCAGAACAAGTAACAAACTATTTTTAGGAAGTCCCCACACAAGTAGTTCATCAGTCATTTTTTTGTCAAAAAAACCCGAGACTTCAGTTCTGTAGGAAAACTGATTAAGCCACACTCCCATTTCTCCACATAGAGTAAAGCGAAAGTTACTCTAGGGTCGAAAGGGAACCCATGGCACAGTTCAGATCTTTAGCAAGTACTCTTACCACACAGACCACTACTGAGATCATTAGAAAAAACCAACAAGGCCACAAGGGTAAGGCCTGTCACACTTACAGCATTGTGTATGTGAGGGTTATCCATGGTGCCAGCCAGTACCTTGTCTGTAAAAATTTTAGAGACCACAAATTATAATAGACCCCATAGTTTATCTCCTGTTTCCGGTAGACAAGTCAAAGGACAGAGGAAAAACAGTGAACTACTATTTTATGCTTAAGTAAATAAACATGTTTTTTCAAGAGAGAGAGTTGCATCAATACATAAAGATTTCTGTGTTTTCTTCCTTTTTTCCTTACATGGACATGTAAAACCCGAGTGGATTTGAGTATACAGCACTTTATCTTCCCTACATGCTATGCAAAGTGCTGATACATGGTATGGTAAGTGTTCCAAATGCTGTACACAAAAAGCCCCTTTCACCTGCTTCTAAAGAAACTTCATGTTTAGCTTATTGTTATTGCTATCAAGGAACTTCCACAGTTTATTTCTGAACTTAGAACATACACTGCTAATCTCACTGAAGGGAAGGACTTATTAAGTCCTCAAGCAAAGATTTTTACTTGCTTGCCGAGAATTTTTTTAGAGAATTTTTTTAGAAAGCAAAGCAAGGGGGGTGTTTTTGTCTTCAATTCCCTACTGATATTTGCAAAGTAATTTTTATAAAGGAAAAGAGAAAAAGAATAAAGAGTAAGCAAATATATTTATAATAAACTACCTCTCACTTTTACAGTTATTCAAGATACACTGTAGGGATTCCCTACTGCCTATTGCTTTACACAATTTAAGAAAACAAATAATTCCTCTGATTTTTAAAGTACCTTGTACTGCTCATCCCATTGTGTCAAGGGAAAAAGTCTTCAACCACTGTCAGAATGCAAGGTCTCCTCCTTTATGGCTTGTTTCACACACGTGCTTAGGAAAAGGGCCAATACCCCCTTCTCTCAGCACACTACATTTTAAGGGAAGCTCCTCTGGCTACCCACTCTTTTAAACATGGACTGCTTACAGAGAATTAAATTCCATTCTAGACTAAATCCAGAGTAACATAAGCACAATTTTTCAGGCAGAACAGAGCATTTTTATCATGCATGCTCATACCGCAATGTCATTTCATTAATACAGCTTTTCTAATGCCATAGTTATGCTAGTGCTTCTCAGCATCTTGAAGTTTCTCAGAGTTAAAAAGGGAAAAAACCCCAGAAATACTCACCTCTTTTTCTGAATTGAATACCTACTTATTGCTCCAAGCAGTCAATAAAACCGTAACAATATTTGGGGATTTCTTTTAACATCATCTGAGATAACTGTTGTGAAACAAGTGGTCACACTTTTCCTGTACAGGTAATGCATTCCAATCTTTGTATTTTCTTAAGAAACAGACTTTTACAGTATCTTTTCCACACACACATTTGTTACTTAATAACCATGTGCCAGGCAATTCTTGCTGCAGTATAGCCCTTTAACAGGCCAGCATCTTGTGGCGGGGCTGAAAAAGTTCAAACTAGAGATAAAAGCTGGAAAAGGGACTGGTTATTGTTGCAGATTCTGGAGTAAGTGAATATCTCTCTGCTGAACGCTCCCCCAAAGCAGAAATGCAGAACACCAGTGTATGGAATGCGCATCAAGGAAGCTATTTGCTCAGGAGAAAGGAAATTATTTAACTATGGAATTTATACTGTTCTGTTGTAAAGTGTCAGGACTGCTCCTACAAGCACCTCTAAGGAAAAAAGACAAAGCTCCACTGTGACACCCGTTCTTCCTGTGGCATGAGAAGAGAAGGTCGGAATCACTATTTTTTAATTTGGGCCCAACGTTTTTAATCTCTTTTCACTCTGCCAAAGGAAGGATTCTGAAGAAATTCTAAAGGTTTGGAAGAAACTAAGAAGACACCACCAAACTGCTCAAGTCCTAAGGAATTCTATTTTAATAAGAAACATAGTATTCTCGTTCAGAATTTGGCTCTCAAATAACAGAGCTAAAAGCAGCACTGAGGAAAGCAGGACAAATGTCTGGGTTCTTCCCAGTCTCTCTTCCAGCAGGGCAGAAGTCATAAATGTAGTCTGGGGAAAGAAAAGCTTTAATGGAGAAAACCTGCACTCCCTGTGGCACAGACCTCCTTGCCATGGTCTTCAAAAGGCTCACTGACAGTCTGCAACATTTGCACAGCAAGACAGGAGGCGGGAAGGAACCTGAGTTCTTGACCCATTGCCTAATGAGTGTAGAGATCCCCAGCATAATTACTGAACGAGCTTTCATTTAGCATTCTTCCATGAAGAGCTGCTCGGTGTCTGCTGACACAGGCTAGCGGCGCACAGGATCCCATTACAATCGCATATGATTAAAGTTAAGTGCAGCATCTTTTCCCAACTGCAAAGTAGCAATCCACATGCACCTGACACTGCCACTGAACCTAATGAGTATTTCCATGTTTCTGTAAACAGAACTAATTAATAGCCGATCATTTAACTTGGTAAATGCAACATTAAATTTGAATATGGGTCAGCAGCAGTAAAGACAGTATCACCTTTCTCAACATACATCATCACAATGTAAACAGTTATTCAAATAAAGATGTAGGCAGTAAAGATGTAAAATGACCTGCAGCAATAAGGCTAAAATTCTGTAATGTCACAATCTAACTTATAAAACAACATCCCTCACACACTTAACAAGAATTCATTAATGCAATGCAACACAGTCATCTTGACAGATACCTGAAGCAGTCTATGAACCTATACACTGTGTTAATTATAAACACATTTTCTTTACTAAAATCAAGTTTATAAAGTTGCAGACTTTAAGAAATCTCAGACCTGTAAATCACTGTGATCCTCTACAAGCATTTTCAGAAAGGGTCGCTGATTTGTAAAGCCGAGTATTATAAACTCATTTTTTCAATTGTCTTTTGACTTAGGCAGCAGTACCAGAATTATGTTACCTAAAATTTCAATAAGGTTATTTCCTAGTTAAATAAATATTTGCTATTTCAGACTTCCTGACAAGTTGCTTCTCGCCAAAATAACACCTCAATATCCCACTGTGCATGCATTTTATCTCTGCTTCCATAAGCAAACAAAATTGCTTAGAAACATAGGAGATACTGCCTGCACAGTATTTGAATACTGCCTATGTGTGCTTTCCAGTATATTACCTCATTCACATACTGCTGAAAACTTGCAAAAACTTAATTGTTCTGTTCCCAGAGGCCACAACCCTAGGGGATTATTAGCTTAGCCAATATTAAAATGGATTATAAATACATGCTTCTGTATGGCAATAGCACATAAAATTTTTTTTCTGATTGGTCTTGTATGAGAAGGAAGTAGGAAAAGTTGGAGCTGGTTAGACAAGCTTAACATGAAAAGAAAAAGACGTACACACTCTTTAATTACTTCTTCATGGATCCATAACTTGTCTTATTTCAATTCTTCATGAGTTCAAGATCGTCCTCAGTCTCAGAATTGAGCACTGCCAATTAAACTGATCTAGTGAAGAAAGTAAACAAATAGACCCTAAAGAGACAAACTTAACCTTTTGAACAAGGGAATCTTCTCTACCTATCAGAAAGTAGTCCTTCCTATGAGGATGCTTAAATATCAAGTATTTAATACAGCCAGAAATGTGCCAAATACCTCTACATTTTACTTGGAGCCAAGACTTGCCACCACAATCTCAAGACTGTCTTTCCTTCCTCCTCCCCCTGCCCAGCCTCATTTCTTAGCTTTGCTTGATCTGTATAAGACAGCTCTAATAACCAGTACTGATATCCAAGTTATATTTGTGGTAGAAGAAACAAAATCTGCTTTTTTCTGTACTGCTCCTTAAAATTTCATACTAAAGGTGTGACCTGTGACCTGTGCTCCTGTGACCAACAGGCAACAGCTTCAGGGAGCCAGCTCCAGCAATTTCATACACCTGCTCTCAGGCTAACACATTGCCACAACAGTCATGCCAACCTGCCCATCTCCTCAGCAATGTCATCCTTTTACGCCTGTTTTTCTCCCCCTCATCACACCCTCTTGAAACAAGCTGGCAATTCCAACCATAGGCATTTTGCTACAGAAAATTGTTTTATTGGATGCTTCTCCTCTGCTTATGTGTCAAGTGAATTTACAAGCAGATGGGGGAAAAGCTAACCAACAGATCCAAATAAGTATGCTCATGTTTTTGCAAATACTAAGTGGTCCATTGATTTGAAAAGCTCCATCTTTTCAATTTATGGTTTATACTATATTTTTTTAAATGCCCCACTGAATGTCTTCAAGTAAGTCTTTGAATTTTAAAAAATTATATATTAAATACAAAAACTATGATTTTCTTAATAGTGTATCCCACACACCACCTTCTACATACCCATAGAGAATCATTACTCAGAAGCACAGCATCAAAATCAGCTCTTTCCTTAAAGAAAACACTAGGTGTAATCAGAGCTGTATTCTATGCACACACACACAAAAACATCAGTGTAAGGTCAAAAAAGTGTGCTAGTCCATGAAGTTAACTACAAAAGAGAAAATCAGCTTCTACTATAACTGTTTTTAACATGTGAATTTGAGGAAAAGTGTGAAGAAAGGCAAGAAAATATTGGAATTCTACTAACCAAGTTTCTGAGGCTTTGCCTCATGCATTCACATGGTTAGTCTGCTCCCTGTCGTTTCAATGGACACAGCAGCAGATAACTTTTCATCAGATCATCCTACATCTTCTTTGATTCAGGATAAAGCACAAGACATCACTACTAGAAGCGACTTTTGTTGCCAGAAGCCAGGAAAAACTAAAACCAAAAAACTTGTCCATGAGCTATTTGGTCTGATAAAATACAGCCATGCCTTTAACACCACACTAACAATTTTGAACACTTTCCCTAGGAGGAGCAACAGAAAGAAACCACTTTCCAGCACTTCTCAGGCACTGACACCCTGTGATTCCCTGCACATCACAGGCTGGCAAAGAGCCACATGTAATGGAAATAGAAAATATTTCAAAAGGTAAGTGGATAGATTTTCTTAAAATTTTGTTGAAATTTTAAAATGTTGCCTTTTGGCAAATCTAGCAAGAAACTGCCTTTGGAAGATCTGAAGCAGCATTTCACTAACTAGATATTTCCAAGAAAATAATAACAAGCATTTAATCTTCCTTGCTGGGTTTGAGAGTTTTGAATCCTTGGCTTGACTTACTATCATTCCATATGATCCCTCTTCTCATATATAGTCTTCTAAATATGCTGTCCTCAACTAAAGCTATAAGCAGCATAAAGAATTAAAAGCATTCTTTTAAAGATATATATATATGTGTATATATATATATATATAAGCATGTAGCTCATTTATGTAATAAAAAATTTGAGGACCCCCTTCATGAGTGCACCACAGGCAGTAGATGGCTTTAGTTCTCCGGTTTCCCCTTCCATGTTCCAATTCCATTTTTTCTCCCCACCAATGCCACTACTGCTGTTCCTCTTCCCCTTCTTTTTTGCAACCAGTAGAAAAAACTCCAGCAAAATTTAGTTTGAAGCTGACCCTGAATCCATTTTGTACTTTGTTGCATCCATACACACGTACTGACCCTTCCTTTGCTGTGAAGAACAGAGAAATACTTTGATGTCCCACGTGCAAGAGTAAGATGAGCCATCAGGAAAGCAGGTCATTTCCAAGGGCTTCTTGTGAGCTGTGGAAGTGTCTATGGTTACAGTGCAACATGCTCATATAAGTACCCTGGAACAACTGTAGGAGAAGAAACATGTCAACTCACACATCCCTCTCAATCTATCACCTCTGAGGTTACAGAATGAAGCCTCAGAGTGAAAAGGTAAGTTCTTGGAGGCGGTCCCACCTTAAATAAAGAAAAAAAATTTAAGGCAATTAAAACCCACCATTTGTTATCTGCCTTTTGCCTTTCTCAGTGGTAAGAACATCCGTATTGGACCACTACACAATAGTATACAAGACTGCAAACCCACTGGAACTGGATCGAAATGGGGCCATTTCAGCAGGGATCTTTCACTGCCTCTGCAGGCTGCAGCACTAAATGGTGCAGCTGGGCCAATGCTTGCAAACAGGCACGGACAGTCCCTCACTGCTTAATAACATGGTGCTATGACTGCCAAAGAAATAAAATCTAAATACTCTGAAGAGTTTTATCTTCATATAATCCAGTTATCCCTGAACATACAAGCAGAAACACAAATCCCAGTGAAGCACAAAATCTCTGTAAGAATAATTTGTATTTAGTTGAGTAATACCTACAAGTCTCAGTCACCTCTGAAGAGACTCTGAATTCAGACTGTAAAGTTTACAGCTCACTCTTAAAAGAAGAAAGAAAAAAATCCACCAGAAAGGGGGAAAAGAGTGAGAATTAAATATACACTACTGGGTAGAAACATAAGCTATTTACTTGTCAACTACTCTAAACCTGTCCAGACTTTGAATACTAAATTTAAGACTGCTCTGTGATTACCACCTCATTCTATAACACACAGAAGACTATATTCTTGCAATCTTCCACCATGAGAAGAAGGGAAATTAAAATTGTTTAATCTTCTGAGGCAGTTGGGGTTGCTCAGCCTGGAGAAGAGAAGGCTCTAGGCAGATCTTAAATAACCTTCAAGTATCTAAATGGGCCTACAAGAAAGCTGGAGAGGGACTTTTTACAAGAGCATGTAGGGATAGGACAGGAGATAAAGGCTTTAAATTGAAAGGGGGCAGGTTTAGATTAGCTATCAGGAAGAAATTGTCTATTGAGGGTGGTGAGGCACTGGCACAGGTTGCCCAGAGAAGCTGTGGGTGCCACATCCCTGGGAGTCTTCAGGGCCAGGCTGGATGGGGCTTTGAGCAACATGATCTAGTGGAAGGTGTCCCTGCCCGCGGCAAGGGGGTTGGAATGAGATGATCTTTAAGGTCCCTTCTAACCCAAACCACCCTACAGTTTCATTCAAACCAGAAACACAACAGCAAAAAAAGATGTTCCTGAACATGAACAAAACAACAAAAAAGCCCCAAGAGTTTGCTCAGTTTTCTCAGGTAAATTGGCAGCCAGTCACCCAATAGAAGCGACCAAAGTAATGAAGTCCCATCAAGATAAATCAGGCCTCATATGACAGATTTCAATGTTTTAAGGATAAAAATTGAAATCAGAAGAAAAAAACCACACATCTAGACAGAAAATATACTGGTTTTCTGTTCTCTTTTTTTAAAAAAATTCTGAACCTACAAAACATTCCAGAGTAGAAAAGATACCTGTTTTTCTATTTTCTAATACATTATGTTTAAATTAAGTAAAATTAATAATACTAATATTTTCTGCAAAATTCATGCCACCATGGTTTCAACTGTTTTATATCCTTATGGGGCCAAATAAAACAGAGCCAGAAGAGTTGAGGTCTGGGAAAAGATTCAATTAAATTCCTTGGAGATAAAAGCAAATTTAGGTACTTCAAGTTGATCAAGTCCATGGAAAGAATATGACAAACTCAACAGGCATCCTCATAGATTTAAGAAACAAAACAAAGCAAAACAAAAAGAACAGCCAAAATCCACAAGCCTGAGTGGAAGTGTATCCAAACCAGACACTGCCCAAAGGCCCACAGAGATGCTGTTTGAGAAAACTGGGCAGATTTACATTATATACAAGAATTCCCCCTATACTCCCACTTCTCACTTTAATCTAAATAGTGACCAGACTCATGAAGCATCCTTTTGTCTCTGCTACCAGTTAGTTTCCTTATTTCCTTGACATCTCTACAGGACATGATTCATGCTTGTGTAACTTTTACTAGAGGACTGTGTTGGTGGAAAACAGTCACTGTCTTCCAAGACTCAAGTTAGAAACAATCCTTGATCAATTGTCAGTCAAAGCTGTTGAAGTCTCTCGCAAACTGTTTGCTGCCTTTGACACTCCTCTTGCCATAACAAAAAGTACATATGCTACCAAACCCAAGCTTAAACACAGCAGATCAAAGTGAACACTTTGCTCAGTAAATCCTAATAAACGCCTGGCATACAAACTGCCATTTTCCCCAACACACTGACCAGCCCTAAGTCTATTACAGACTTTTCTAAACTGAACTGGCACTGCCACCTTAAGACACAAGGCCAGCATTACAATTTTCACCATACTAGAGTAGTAAAGAAAATGTTTCTTAATTACCTTCACTTTCTGAATTTTCTAAAAAAAAACTATATTCATGTAAGAAAAATTCAGAAATAAAATGGCACAAGTGATGCATTGCTTTAAGTCAGTTATCATGTTATTAATACTCTTCTCAATTAAGTGGCAATTTAGCTATGCAACCTAGTTTAGGTTGAGCATTTTAAAACTCAGTAAAAGGCATCACCGTGAATCAAGGTTCTCCATTCTGCCCACAGCCACCACAAAATTGCCCTGCATTTTGTAACCCTTAACTTTCAGCAACAGTGATAATACCTTTAATATCTAACCACAGTTACTGTGACCTTTATATATGGGAGGACTTTTAAATATATACACTCAAAAAATTTGATCAGGTGACAGCACAGTTAGAATATTAATTGAGGTAAAAGCCTTGTCAGCTTAGAACAAACCCTGAATAATTTAAAGGACCCAAACCACCCTCTTATTTAATCTACAAATATGGCACTCCACTACTGTGTAGCTGACATTCACACTAAAAAAATCTTCATCTTCGGACAAGATAAAAATTAACTTTTAAAAAACTACTTCCACATTATGATACTGGAAAGAACAATCCTACCTTTTGTAGAATATGCTTCAGCAATCATCCGTAGCCGATACGGTGGCACTGCAGTCAGCTGCAAGTCATCAACACCAACTCTGGCATATGTGTTCAGAGCTTCTTTGTAATCACCTTCCACATAGTTTAATTTGGCCATTATTAGGTTGGCTTCTTGTAGGAATTCTGGCTAGAAGGAAGAGAAGTAAGAAAAGGTTTTCCCCGAGAAAACACACCTAATTCCTTCTGATAATTATTAGGTATGTTTTCTGTCACCCCCAGAATATTTTTTCTAACAGAGCAACAAATGAACAAAATCCTGTCTTGTGTAATATTTGAGAGGCTTGAAGTAGAGGGGAATTCACTAAATCTCATTCCAGCAAGCTACTGAAAAGCATTCCCAGTCATTTTAGATATTCACATACTTATTTACACCAGAAATACATCTCAGCTGGAAACCAGCTTTTCCAGGTGATAAAACTATTTAAAGGCAGCCTATCATTACAACTCCTCCAATGATTTCTTTTTCTAACACCACAAGCACAGTAGAAAATAACATAGCATCAAAACTTAATTATATATGTTCCACAGCCTACATATTTAATTCATACCATTTCAAAGTATCAGGGCAGAATAAATGTCTTAAAAAAAAGAATTAATGGAAGAATGAAGAAAGAAAGATAAATTAATACTCCCTGAAGCCACAGGAAACAAAATGTTATAGATGACTGTAAAATAAGCTTCTTTTGATCTCTCCAAAGATGGATGTTGAGAACAGAAGAGGTAAGCTGATGCAGTAGCTACAATAGTTAAGTAAAAGAAGGACCAGAATGGTTATGAATATTAGAAGGTTCTGACAGAAAAAGCTCTCTTGTATTAATCTCACTTTCAGCACATGCAAATATAATTTAAGGAACCTTTCCTCAATACTCCAGTCAATTTCAACTTTTCTAATTCTTGCTCAGGCCAACTTACATACCTTGAGATTTCCCCTATCAAGCGCTGCCGTGAGATGTTTCCTGACTTCAGTCAGCTTTGGCTGGGGGCCCCGTGGACTATTACTGTGTTTAAGAGTATTTTCCTTCAAAAATTGTTCTAGTTTGGACTCCCCAAGAAGAAGCTCTGCCATGTCATCTGTAAAAATAACAAACACAGGAAGTATTAGAAATAATTCTATTTCACTAATTGCCTGAATTTTAAATACAAACTAACCAAAACAAACACAGCATTAAGTATTCAGGTTTATCACATCATCTGATACTTTGTTTTACTTTTCAATTTATCTTTTCCCTGCCTGATTCACTGTAGAATCAAGTCTCCTATGTTCGAAAATAAAAATAATTAAAACATTAATCTCAAGTCATTATTCTCCCCTTCCTCCTCAAAAAGCAGCACTTGATTCCAAAGCTTTATGTAGCTTTCTGAACCGGACAAGATACACTTCTGATACTCACTTCACCAAAAAACTAGTTTCAACTATGAATCCAAATACCATTGGATTCATTTATGTGTTTGAAGTTACGTGTCCCTCATTATGTCTGTGATCACCATCTATACCTTCTCTGTAGATCTCCCTCACACCTTGTTAAGGCTCCAGCCATCCCAAGTCTTTGGTATGACAGCCCATTTCTCAACCCTCTCCCCATTTCTTAGGGCTTGCCACAACTTCTCAGACCTGAAGGTAGAACAGAATCCCAGGCTGCCCAGCAAAGCTGCACCCAGCACACTTCTGAAATTCAAGAAACTGGTAATGCTAGGACCACTAAACTTCTTTTACTGAAATGCGTTGAGTTCTTCCTCTAATCAGAAGAGTGCTGTAAAAGTCATCACCCTTCTGGGACTTGAAAAGACTTTTCATGTCTTGCAAAAAATATTTGTAATACAAATATGTAATAACAATAAATGAAATAGATTATTTTTTTTAAAGGGAAAAGACAAAAGATTAACAGAACAGAAAAGTGCTCACCACCTTTAGCATGGTCCCCAGAAGTTATGGAAAGGCACAGAAAGACCAGAGCATGTAGAAGTCAGTGTTACTGCAGAGGAAAAGCTTTCCCTCAGGAAATATATGTATTTCAGGAAATATAAATGCATCAGCATTATCTTTTAAGTATAACAAATTTCAGTACAATGCCTTTCTACAGTAAGCTGTAAGGACAGCAATAAGCTATAAGCTTCTGTCCTGTAAGGTGTCCTACCAAGCAGAAAGACAAAAACCTACAATTTTTTCCCTAAAACTTCCAGCTATCTGCTGATTCTTAAACCACAGTTTCTTCAAGAGAAAGCTTAAGAGACCAGACAAATAGGAAATGCCTAAGGTGTATAAGGAGCACTTATTTTTCCATTTATGCTTTTTATATGGTGTACTGGGCAAGATATCCATAGTAAACTTAACATTTATTTGTTTTCAACTCCCATTCACTCATGTTTTACTGCTTAAGCACTACTGCAGAAGGGAAAGTTCTCAGCATCCAGATGAAGACAAAACACGCTACAGATGCAGCCTGGTTACCAGCCTGCTTAATCTTCTGTCTTTCCAAACATAACTGTCAAATTCATCAATCTTAAACTTTTAATAACAGTTCTTTTCCCGAAGTTCACCCGAAAGAAGCCCATCAAATCTTCTCCCAATATTTCAGGAATACTCATCTCATCTCCAGATCAGACAACACCAAACAATCTGAAGTGTCACTTTCTACAAGCATCTTCTTCTCTTAAGTGCACCTTTATGCCTCTTCACATGTGCTTTCGTTTTGTCTAAACTGTGCACCTTCTGCTCAATTAATCCTCACAGCTCTGGATACAGCCTTGAAATATAAGGAAGGGGTGGGAAAAGCTTCTGTTTTATTTCCCTGGTGCACCATTGCTTTAGAGACATTTCAAAAAACAATGACAATTGCATCTTTCAAATACCCATTAAAGGCACACCATTCCCAGTTAAAAAAAACATTACTATCACACAATAATACAGCTACAGTATAACAAGGAGTCACTAATTGCCAACCAAAAAAACGCTTTTCTTGACCTCTCCAATGCTCATATGGCACATGGCAGTTTGACATGCATCAGCAAGTCCATCGTATGGTTTGCACATCCCTTAAAAATGAAGTTGATCTGTTTATAAAGTTTGACATGTTTCATAACAAATAGGAGAACTTAAACGTAAATTCTGATAAATATAAAGTCTCAAAGTTTGTAGACTACAGAATTTTAGATATAACTTGGGATATACTGCACTGAAGGTTAGTTAACCTCCTTCCTTGCATACTGGTAACATAAAATTTCTGAACGGAACTGGAATGAGAAGGTTCTACGGTAAATAAGGAATACTTTGGTAATGCACAAGAAACCCATTGTTAGCTGCAGCAGGGAACAAGTGAGCCTGTGAGGACTGAGCATATTTATGGCTTAATATGGCTTACGGAGTCTTTTCTGTGTTTAGAAAACAAGGATAACACATTATATCAGAGCATAGCAAAAACCAGGGCAAGGGGCAGTAGATGTTGTCAGCATAAGCACCCGGAGGGACCAACACCAGGCTTTGAAGCCCCTTGTCACAGCCCCTGGTGCTCCACTGTCTTGTGGCAGCAACAGCCACCAGCTCCAACAGTCACTGGCAGCTGCATTCCCCTAGGAAAGGGCCCAAGCCAGAAATCACAGACTGCTTCTTCAAACATAGGCTTCTTTGAAGCAATTTACACTAGTTTTGCCACTCTTTCATTGGAGTCCATTCAGCAAAAATGAAAAATAAAAGGTATTTCAACGTACTAAGTGAAGAAAGAGAAATAAAGCACATACTTCAACATTAGGGAATTGTACATAGTTTTGAGCATTTCCACCCATTACAAAACCCCTCCAGATGACCTTGTACAACATTTGACTGTTCTCCTTCTGGGGATTTTTAGCTTGTTATCCACTCAACACTTCCCTTGCTGCAAGTTTTGTCCATTGACTCCGACCACTGTCTCCATCCATACAATCAATCACTTCTCATCAAAAGCTGTCTGGTTGGTTTGTCCTTGATAAACCCATGGCAACTGATCCCAATCACCTCCTTATCCTTCCAGGACATACTTTCTAATCTTCTCAGGGCCTAAGGTTAGGCTGATCAACCTGCAGTCCCTGGACTCTCCTTGTAAATGACCATAAGTACCTTTTCCAGTCACCAAGAATCACCCTCCATCACAAGGACCTTCAAAAAAAGGAGTGTCCATGCAATGGCCTTGGCCAGCTCTTTCACACTCTGACACAACCCACCAGGCTATCAGAGGCACAACACAGCAGGGCATAGTGCTTCATTTCATGAGACTTTTCCATCAAATAGAGTTATTTCCATCAATATCAACATATTTTATGCAAGCTCTGATACATATACTAAAAAGCACAAATGGTACAGACAACTGTATTTGCAATAAAGTAAATTTTCCAAGAAAACCAATATGCTACAATGATTTTTTTTTTCATCTTTAAACATACACAGCATCTATTTTGTTGCAGTCTGTATTCTGCATATTCTTTCTTTTCCTTCAAACAGAAATCATATAATAGTTGATATTATCAACAACTCCTGTAGCTTCTGTTTCAAGCCGTGAACTAAACAAGAAATTGGAGTGACCAAATCTAAACATGGGATTTCAGCCCAAATCTCCTTTGTAACAGACTTACTCCAAATCCCACATTTCATTACCATAGCCACAGTATTATTACAAACAAATTGTAAAATCAGATATTATGACCAACATTACCCTGCTCAAAGATAGCTTTAGCATAACACTCTGTAGGACTGCACTTTCTGCAACTACTCCACCTCTCTGGAAATCAAAGAGTTTAAACTGCATGCACAGAAAAGACCTGATTTTGTACACCAATTCAAGGCAGGTTAGTTTGGTTCAAGGAGTTTAACATGGGCTGTGTGAAAGGCTCTCAGAGGTCAGAGGCCCGCTCTAAACTTCCAAAACTGAACTTCAGTTCACTGTAGGCAATTAATTGCCTTTCAAAGACTCAGTCACTGGGGGGTCCTTTCAGGACAGGTATTTTACTCACAATATTTAGAAGACTTCAGAGTCTGTTCTGAGTGTCTATGAGCCTCTTTAAAAAGGGGATTAACAAACAGGAGTGGACCTTGAAAATAATACTTGAAGTCAGCATGGTAATGTCCCACTTGGGAGAAGAACAATGAAGATTAATTTTGCTAATTGTATTTTTAAAGCTAAGTGGCAACTTTAAAAAAGGGTGAAAATATGTTAAACTGGTTACTTTATGTTTTAAGGGATGTGCAAGTTGATACTTTCTCTCTGATCTGTACTCATTGAAACCAAAGCATTTCATTTAACAAGGAACATTCCTCTTTCATTTTATTCAGTTTAATGCTTTGCTGAGCAAGCTCCATTTCCGAAGAAGGTTGAGGAAAAAAAATTGTCAAACATTGCAAGGAATCTAAATGACACTCTAAAACAAGTGCTTTGGTTCAGGAGCTGAAATACCACCAAGGCTGTTTACAATGAGAAGAGTGACGTCTATCACTGACATTCTTTAACACTTCAAGTAGAAAAACTTCAGAAGTGCCAAAGAAGAAAGGAGCTCATGTACCTTTCCCTCTCATATGCACCCCTTCAAGTAGGTCTCAAAAATTGTTCTGGTCCACACTCCTGTAACAAGAATTTCTTTAATTGAGTTAAATACAGTAGATCTACCTCTATGAAGAAAGAGGTAAGAACAGCTGTACAACAGCACCAGCTGCCAGGTATGTTTTGTTTATATAAACTGCAAAATTGTCAAGGAAGCATGTGAAACAACTCGTTTGGATTCTTACAACAGATGAGCCAAAGAACAGGTCAGACACCAAAGAAAAAGAAAATAAACTTTTCACTGCTAAGTATGAAAATGCATACCTTGAGGCATGAGGATTTGTAAAACAAAGTGCTGAAATAATTTCTATTACTAATGGGGAAAATAATCACTTTGCCTTTAACCAAACAAAAGCACTGGCACATGCAACAGCAAAGTGTAGCCATATCAGTTGCACCACAGAAGGAGGAAGACGAGCTTTAGAAGACCCAATTCTCACCCATTTGTGGGGCCACAATAGAACAAGACAGGGATAGACACAGATCTAGCACTCTACAGAAAATTTGTAAGATTATTCCTCTCTTATACACAGTAGAATTTTTCACACTGGGGAAAGTAAGAGGAGAGAAACAAGAAGCCACCTCTGGAAACTTTAATTTATCCTCTCTCCCTTCCCTCTCTCATCCTCCCCCCTTCACTCTAAGTTTCACCTCTCTAATAATGACTTGAAAACTTTGGAAATTTGATGTTTCCAAAGACAAGACACAAGCAAGAACAAAGCCTTAAATTCAAGCTGGCATGTACTCTGAAACTGTCCAGGCTCCTTAAGATGAGAATCAAAGTAGTCTATAGGACCGAGATACTTGTTCCCATCATTGACGCAAGTCAGAGAAGCTAATGATCCACACAGCAGCTAGAGACAGTCACAGTGCAGCAACATGTACTGCCCATACTTCCCTTCAGAGGAAAGGTGGGAGAGGAGAAAACAGCAGCTGCAACTTACACACAGATCTGACCGAGCAGCAAAACAAAATCTGCTCTTCTGCGTCATTCATACACAGCACAGCTCGCCCTTTCCCTGTACCACTGCTGTAGATCATGAGACACAGCACCACGAGAGAAAGAGTTACTGTCAGACTGGCTTTCATCACAGAAGTGCTGCACTGGTACAGCTGCTGCTGACTAACACTTGAAAACAACAGGTCACAGGCTGCAAACCATAAAAGCCACTGCAAAGCAGAATTTTCTTATTTACTGAGTCACTCATCTTCTAAGTCAGTCAATCAGGGCCAGATATTGGCAACAAACTTTTAAATCAAATTATTACCGAGCGAGTACTTTATTAACAAAGCATTGGCTTTATTGTGTCAACCATTCTGTGCCAGTAAGAATGACATTCAATGGTGCTTGTAGCAAAATTCCAATTACATGGACATTTCTGAAGGAAACCATTTATGAAGCCATAGCTCTAGCAGAGTTTTTCATTTGTGATAGCTATCCCTTAAGACATCCTGAAATAATGTAAGAACTGTTTGAGAAGAAATTGCTTTTCTTTTTCTTCCAGCACAGCATGATCTAGGTGATGTTCTTCTATGAGACACTTTACAGAGACAGAACTAAACTGTGTAAAATTGATACCTTGAAGTCTAGTGTTCCTTTAGCCAGTCTAAATAGAAGTTTCAGAAGAAAAACTGTTCAAAAACAGTTTCAGGATCATGAAAACCAGTGTCCCACTTTTAGAAAATTGAGACAGTTATGGTTCAATATACAATTCTTGATTAAAAGAAAGACTCCCTCTTATTCTATTTCTCTGCTGAAAAATTCATCAACAACAATTACTTGGCAGATTTAGGGGGTATTTGGTGATTTATATCCCAACTCATTGCAGAACCATTTCCTAACTGGAGAAGAACAGCCTAACTTGCCCATGTGTTTCTGCAACATCACAGTGTCACTGAAACAATCCACCTGACTCATAGGATGTCCTCTGCTTGTAATCTAAGACAACTCTGAGCACCTTGGAACTCCAAGACAAACTCAAGGATGCTTTAGGAGACATGCCCATTTTTCTTAGCACTCAAAGCAAAAACAAAAAACACACACGCTTCATGTAAGCTGCTTTCTTTCAGCTTAGAGAAAGCTTAGACACTCCTACAAAATGGCTTGAGAAGAGCCTTGTGTAGACATGGCTGTCCCTCTTTGCAATATGGATCAATATTAATCATCTTCAAAATGAGAATACAGGCTGGCATAAATAGGTGGTAGGAAAAAACACACGATGACGTGTCTTTGTAAAACAGTCTCTAAAAATATCATAATGAAAGCCGCTTTGCTACTTTATTTTTAATATCTGTTTTTTGAAGCAAATTCTTCACCACAGTATCAGGATCTGAAGCAGTTATGCACAGAAAAACAGAATTAAAGTAGAGGATTAGTCTTCATTCATCCTTGGTCAAGAAAGATGAAGATTACTTATAATACTAATACTGACTTAGGTTAAAACCATGGTCTGTGTTGAACCATCCACTGAATCACATGCTAAAATGCGAAACAGTCAGCTTTCTGGTGAATGCTACTACAACCTCCAGGCACTTGTTGAAGAACCCAGGGGTTGTTAGCAGGCTGGGTGAGAGGAATATCTAGCTCTAAATTCCTCTCTAAAAGTAAGGTTACGGAGAAGGAGAGAGAAAGAAAAGAATGCAGCATTGCATACAGCTAAAAAAAAAAAGCATAGCTGAATACAGATTAGGAGCTCCCTCTCTTGCATTCAGAATTCACTTCAAGAAGCGACTTTAAAAGTTTATTCAATTCCACAGTACACCAAGATCCGTTCATAGTAAATGATGACATGCTCTCAATAGAACTGATGAACCTGCTTGCTTCCTGTTGTTCTGTGGGGCACCAAATAACTGCTTTGCTAAAGTATTACTTTTCCTGTGGTGGTTCTACAGTCTCAGACAAAAAGCAAAGCAAAACACTGAAGTTTGTCTGGATCATGACTATTATATATGCAGTTTCTCAAGTGTTCTTAATATTAATGCAGAAAAAGTAAATTTTTTAAGGGTCTGATAATTAATTTTTTCAGAAGGAAATACTTGGAAGGTATAACCGAAACACACCTCTTGGATAACAACTGCTATCACAACTGTGGCAACAACTGTCAACAGCTCTGCTCCTGTTATCAAGTCTCCATGCACCAGATGTTTCTCTGCAATTAAACATCCATATCATGCTGCTGTGGTACGCTGGCAAGAATACACATGATCCCGTGCTAACAATGATAGTTACGTGTTATTTATGGAGCCTGCCTCAACAGCTCAACATTTACAGCAAGAAAGAGTACAGAGAAAAACACTTTTTCTTCCTTATATGCCAAATGGCATAGATAAAAGGAACATTTTTAGTATTTTATTTCCCTTTCCCCTGAATTATACAGCTGAAAGAAAAAAAGTGCATAATTAGGATAAAATCTCCTACCACAATGATTTAAGCAAAGAGGCTCAACCTCAGACTCAGGCCCTGGGGATCTGAATTTGAATAGGATGTATTTAGGAACAGGAAATACAGAGCAAAATACCTACAGAATCTGACTGGTCAAACAAACTTTACTCTTTCCTTGTAAGCAAGCAGATAAATCTAAAAGCATGTTACATCACATGTTGTATCATTTCACCCACTCTTCACCGAAATCTTCAATATTTCAGGTAACGTATTTTAGACTCTTAAAAAGCACAATAGTCCAAATGCATTGAAATCCAAAAATCACGGTTATCATAAGTTCCAAATGAAGACACTGCAGGAGGTGAGATTAATTAGATGAAGCATGGAGTAGTAAGAACAGAAGACACTGCTGCTTCACCTGCTCTGTCCTGGAGTCCAGAAAGAAAAAGAAATGAAAAACTCA